>JACEVL010003447.1:0-2500 GCA_020284085.1 Aporrectodea caliginosa
CTCTTTTCTCTCCTCTCTCTCTCCCCCCTTCTCTCTCTTTTTTGGTATTATAGTCATATATTTAAGTTAGAACAGAGAGTGGGATCAAGACTACTCTTCTTGAGACGAGAGCAGGGCCGGATTTAGGCATGGGCTACACGGGCTCCAGCTCAGGGGCCCCACCACTTTTGGACCCCACCAGTTGCAATTTCATTTTTTTGTCCCTTCACTGTGTGTATTTTTGGGAAGAGATTCTAAGTGTGAGTGACTAGATCCGTGTCAGTGAGTGGTCGGCTTCTGAATGGCCAATGTACTAAATAATCATAATAGTTTTGAAATCTCGCGCGAATATTGTTGGTGGCATGTCTCTCTGTCTCTCTGTCTGTATCTGTCTGTCTGTCTCTCTGTCTTCTCTGTCTCTCTGCATACTACTCATCTCTCTGTCTCTCTGTCTCTCTGTCTCTGTCTCTCTTTCTCTCTCTCTCTCTCTCTCTCTCTCTCTCTCTCTCTCTCTCTCTCGCTCTCTCTCTCTCTACCTCTCTCTCTCTCTCTCTCTCTCTCTCTCGCAGCTCTCTCTCTCCTCTTTTTTCTTTTCTTTCTCTCTTTCTTCCTTCCGCCTTCTTCGCTTTTCCATTCTGCTTATTCTTTCCTCCGCACATCTTTGTTTCACGTGATCCTTATCTTATGATCTTATTCCTGTTCACTGTCCTAACTTACTTTCCATTATTGCCATCTGCTTTCTTCGATCCTTTCGTTCTATCGTCTAGTGTACAGGGTGCTGGACTGTTAAACGAGAGGTCGGGATTTCAAATCTTGGTCAGAGCAGAAATTCGTTTCGAGATACCTGTTTCACCCGTACCTCCCAACCAACTCAGTTACATTAAGTACACTGACTGTACTCTGTCGGTGGGACGATCAGACGGTGAGGGAGAAGATTGTCCACCCGCTCTCATAAGCCGAGGCTAAGAAAATAAAGTCGCTAACATTTCATACCCGTGGATTCCTCTTGAGGTTAGCTTAACACTTTAACGACGAGATTGTACTAAAAGTGATTGGAAACCAATGCAGCTCGTTGCTAAAGTGTTAAAGGACTGCTCCTCTTCTTCTTGTCCGGTTTCTATTCGCGCTTGTCTCTGCAGCTAAACTGCAACTTCTGCAACTTAATTTATTGTTCCATATCATCTACAATTCTTTCTGTCTCGCTTTATCTACGGCTTCCAATTCGACACGTCTTCTTATCTCTTCTTATCACCTCTGCCTCCGGTCTCAAAGCTTCAGTTGGTGCTTCTGCAACTGCAGTTCAGCTTGTATCGCTTTCTCTATAGCAGTCTATCGCCTGCTCCATCCTTCTTTGTTCGGCGTCTGTGTTTTCTTATCTTTCTGATTCCATTCGCTTTTGTCTTGTCCGTTCAGTTAATTCAGCCACTTCCACCCGTCTTCATTCGGCGTCTGCATGCATGCTCTTTCCTACAGTCGTTCTATTTCCAGTTATCGCCTTTGCGATTCAATAATCAGGAACATCGCTTGGATCATTAACAGAGAAGTGGTTTTCTCCACTGGCTCTCGTCAGACTTTGGCGCAGCATCAGACTATATACTCTCCTCTCCTCAATCAACCATTCTTTCCTTAGCATTACCAATAATTCATCTCGACTAAATTCCTTGATCTGTTAAGTTTTCCACCATTATATGCTTAAACAAGGCCTGTCTTCTTACTTACTTAATCTTTTCGCAACTATAAATTTTTTTAAACGTAAGCAACAACAAATTCTTTACAACAGTGGCTTCCAACATCTATCAGACCATGGCACCCTTACTAATGCAACTGCAGATCAACGGCACCCTTGACCTTAATTTCGTCCACATTTTCAAGTTAGTTGTTTTATTTTAAAGTCGTTTTGTCTTTTAAGTCTGGAACCATGATTCACTCATAGTTGCCAGTCCCTTCGTCTGGAACTCTTTGCCTCATCATGTTCGCAACTCTCTTACCAAGACTAATTTTCGCTCTAAAAACTTATCTCTTCTATAGGCTACTTTTGGCACTTGATGTTTGCTCGACTTCAAAGTGCGCTTCAGAATTTAGTAAGAATATAGCATTATCAAATTACAGTTGTATTGTAGGCTACTTAAATGTAAATATGCACGAGCTGAACTGAAGACACCTGTATTGATCACCAACAGTTTACCGACAATTAGAAGCAATCACATAAGCCTATAACATTAGCTGTAAAAATGATCATTCGGAGAGGATGAAACTGGCTCCGCACTTGAATTGCACTGTTTTGAAATCAAATTGCAGTTGTTTCATGGGTTGCATCGGGGAAAGATGAAACGCAAAGTTCGCTTAAATAGATGTGATCTTAAATCTATCGTTTTAGCTAAAATTAATATTGTTTAATGTGATACAAAATCAAATGCTTGCATTATATAATATCGCTTGTGAAATATAAATATTATTATTGATAGATCAATAAGCGGTTTCAAATAGCCTGCATGCCTTACACTGCCTTACATATATAAAC
>JACEVL010003447.1:5000-14600 GCA_020284085.1 Aporrectodea caliginosa
TTCAACATGGTTACAAATAGGAGGCCCTAAAGGGATAAAAAGAATCCCGCTAAGTAGGGACACCAATTACAGATTACATTAGAAAATTAATGGATGGCCTTTAAAGAAAGAATATCATTGAAAACATACTTGCAGTGACCAAGTGAAAGTTAAGTAAAAAAACATAAATGAAACTAAAAGAACCCAAAACAGGAAAAAACAAGGAAAGGAAAGCGAAACTGAAACAGTTGCTCAATATATATATATATGTATATATAAATATGTATATATATATATAGTAAACATTTCATGGACACGTCATGCCTGAGTTCTTCGATAAATATGTGTACCACATAAGGCTTTCAAAAATAAATAGAATGCAATAAGTATAAGCTTACAATCAGATGACAATACTTAGTGGAAATGTTGAGCTCAAAGTTTCATCAATCAAAGACGAGAATGGTAATGTAATCGATTATAATTAGAATTAACTGTTTGTCTAATCGATTAGCTAATCCATCTCTGCAGTAATGTCACTCAGCCTTAACCACACCGAGGCAGGAATCAAATTAAATGGAGCTCTGGTGAATAACTGAATAAGCTCCGATTTGCTGACGACATTCGCCTTCTCTTCTGTAGAAGCGGATCAGAACTGCAGGATCTTACAACACAGATTGACAAATCCAGTAGAAGATTCAGCCTACTGTTCAACACAGAGGAAATTAGACACCAATCAACATCCAAGGTGAAACTATTGAGCAAGTATACAACAGTCCTTCTATCTATAGGAGCTGCAGGGAAATAAACGCAGATGGCAGCAACGACAAAGACATATTATACTATGAAGAACTGAACACACTTCACAAGCATGCATTTGAGTAATGAACAGCATATGTATGGAGAAGCAGAGAATTAACAAAGAAATCCAAGACAAAATATATGAGACGACGATACAACTGATTTTTCTATACGGATCGGAATTTTGGCAACGAGGAAGCAAGATGAGAAAAGAATTATTGCAGCAGAAATGAGATGGCGACGGAAAATCGCAGGGATTTCAAGGTTATGCAGAAAATAAGAAATGATTGTATAAGACAATCATTAGGTATCCAAAGTTCCAAACAACTCTGCCAGACAAAGTCGTTCAACATGGTTTGGACATATAGAGAGAACGCAAGGTGACAGAATTCCACACAATGCAGTACATGCAAGATTCGAAGGAAAGAGAAGGAAAGAGAAGCAAAGGCAGACCAAGACTACGCTAGATAGATAATATAAATGAAGACATAATATCACCGGTATACCAATGAAATCGCCATTCTTCGAACAGTAGTATATAGCCGATCCCATCGCCATACATTCGGCTCCTAACACGCTAATTTCGATCTGGCTATTTAGCGTGAATTAAATTTTATTTAATTATGGGGAGCCCTGGCCTTGATTCCTCCAGTTGACGGCGTGCTTGGTCGAAATAGAGTTTGGCATCCTAGTATTTAAATATGTAACAAATTGCGGCTCTGTCAAAATGTCTATGAATAAACGAATATTGATTGATTGATTGACTTTATGCGATCTGGAGTTTCAATCGAGTACTCCATGCACTGCATGGTACTAGCCATTTTGGAAATTCCACGAAAAATGGTGTCAAACTGTTTATAAATAAACGCGAATATTGATTGATTGATTGACTTTGTGTCATATCTCGTCAAATTTACGACATTTTATGCAAGGTACTCCTGCAATTTTTTCCAGCCACGAACTGAGAATCAAACTGAAAGTCTTTTGATATGACGTCCAAACATGACATCCAAATGTCTTAATACAAACCTTTCGACTGGAACTTCTCTGCCACTAAACAATAACCGCTGCAAAGTATCATTCTAGGAACCATGAAACTGCTCCGAGAGTAAACTTTTTCTAGTTTAATTGCCGTATACGTTGCTGAAAGGGTATCGCTAATGCGTAATATGTACATTTAACAAAAACAGTAAGTGTATAGGCCTATCGACTTTAGGATCTAATGAATTAAGTAAGATGTCCGACAATATCAATGACTAAACGTTCAAGGTTTTAGTAAAAATGGAAATTCATATTCGGGACTTCTGCATTCCCAAGCCTCTGACAGAAATCGCAAGCTATACCGTTGCAAGAACCGTCCCAGAGCCGTTCCGCAACAATTCCTAGAACCGTATCGTTCCATATCCGCTGCATGAACTGCTTCAAGAGCCGCTCTCGGACCGTTATTAGAATCTTTCCACAACAATTCCCATTGTCAGAACCGCTCTGAGAACCATTCCAGAATCGTTCCACGAACCGTTCGAGAACCGTTCCAGAATTGCACCGAGAACCGATCCCAAACCGTTGCAGACCATTTTCATAACCGTTCAGGAAGTGTTCTGGATGCGTTCCAGAACCGTTTCAAGAAGCATTGCAAGAACTTTTATCGAAACATTCAAAAAATTGATTCAAACTTCTCTATAGATTCGTCTAAACAAAAGAGTTTTCTGCACGACAAGCTATCCAAGAACCGTTCCAGAAGAATTCCACAACAGTTCTAACAATCATTCCAAGAACCCTGCAAGAATCATTCCAGAAGCTTTTCAGAACCGTTCCAACAAGCGTTACAGGAATAGTTCCAAGAATTGATCCGAAGCCCCTAAAGAACCGTCTCAGACAGGGCTCCAAGATTCGTTCTAACGACCGTTCCACGAAGTATTTCAAAACTGTTCCAGAACCACTCCACATCCCTTTCAAGAACCTTTCAAAAAACTTCTAGAAACCGTTCCACAACCTTTCCAGAACAGGTCCGGAACATTTTCCTGAACTGTTCCAGACTCGCTCCAGAATAGTTCTAAGAATCGTCACAGAACCGTTCCATATATAGCCATTCCATAGCCGTTGCATGAACCTTGCTAAAACCGTTCCTAAAACCGTTACAAGAATTGTTGCTGGACTATTCTAGAACTATTTCAGAACCGTTCCATAATCCTTCCAAGAACTCTTTAAGAAGCGATCACAAACCTTTCCAAAAACTCTACCATAACCGTTTAAAGATCCTTTCTGATACCTTTCTAGACCCGACGCAGAACCATTCCAAAATCCGTTCCAGAAACCGTTCAAACACAGTTCCAGAACCGTTCCAAAAACAGTCCCAAAATTGTTTAAGAACCGTTCAAAGAACGTTTCAAAAACGTTCCATAAGCCATAAGCAGTTGAAAACAGTTCCATAAATTCCAGGAACCGTCTCAGGACCGTTGCAAGGCCATTCTAGAGTCGTTGCAGAATCTCTCCAATTGAAGAAAGGTTTCATAATTTGTACAAGAACCGTACCAAAAACCATTCTAAAACCATTAAAAGAACCGTCCTAAGAACCGTTCAGGAGTAGATTAAGAATCTTTCAAAGTTGTTCAGGAACCGTTCCCAGAACATTTCTCAAAGCCATTTCCAGGACCATTCCAAGAACTTCTGCAGATCCGTTCCAAGTTCCTTCCTAGAACCGTGTCCGAACGATTCCAGGATCCTTTGCAGTAGCCTACCCCAACCTTCCAAAAATGTAACGAGAATCGTCCCAGAACCGTTCTAGAATCCTTCCAGAACCGTTCCAAGAATCGTTAAGAGGACACTTCTAAAAGCCACTCTGAGATCCATTCGAGTAATCGTTCCAGAACCGTTTTAGGAAGTGTTCCAAGAACCGTTTGGGAACGGCTGCAGAACCACTTCAGAAGCTCTCCTGAACCCTCTTCGGATCGTTCCATAAGCCATATTAAGAATCGTTCAAAAACCGTCCCAGAACCCTTTTCAGAATCGCTCCAGGCTTTTTGGAAGAACCGTTCCAGAACCGTTCCAAGAACCGTTGCAGCAGTGATTTTCACAACCATTTGCGGAACCGTTCCAGAATCGTTCCTTGTGCAGAATGTAAATTATGTAACTGTAAGGACACACCTGGAGGTATAGGACGGTTTCGGATTACGATTCCATCAGCATTTACTCCATGTTCTGGAATCGCCAGGAGAAAACAGATATATCTCGTGCACTTCATTTCGACACAGCTTATAGTACGAGTCCAACGGTGATATGATATCCGACAAGCTTCTTTCTTCAATGAATCCGAAAACGGCATGCAATTACTCTTGAATTCACTGTGCTTCTAGAAACAGTTCCAAGAACTGTTCCAAAAGCGCTCCAGAACCGGTCCATAACCATTCCTAGAACATTCATAGACCCGTTCCGAGAACCGTTCCAAGATTCGTTTTAAAACTTTTGCAGAACCGCTCCGATAACCAGTTTATAACCGATTCAAAGAACCGTTTGAAGAAACGTTCCTGACTTGTTCGAGCTGTTGGACAGGTTATCGAAACAACAACCATTCCAGCGCCATTCCGTGTTTCGGAAGCAACCGAGAAGCACACCTGCTTGCCAAACGGCTTCGGGTATGGAACGTATCAATATCGTTTTCCGGTTTTGAATCGCCGAATAAAGTAGATCTCGGCTTATTATGTCAGTTTAATGCCGCAATAATGTCTGATAAGTTTTCTTTCTTCAAATGCGATGACCTCTCTCGTCACAGAACAATTCAGAGTGCTGCGATACTTGTTTTCATGCCCTTCTTATCCAGTTCTGTTGCACATTTCTACTCCGTAAGAGGCTCGAACTATCGCCGAAAAAGTCTTAGTTGCATGGTGCCAATCTGCTCTAGAATGTGCCGAAATGGGAATCAAAGCCATCGCTGCCAGAACTCGTAAGTTTCTTAGCACATGACTGTACTTTTTAACATTGTCCAATAAAACGACATACCGTTTCTTTACATCGGGCATCATGTCGTGAAAACGGCCATCTACTATAGAATTTATTGTTATTCTGCCAAAGGAAAAATTAGCACAATATACCCCTTAGTCCAACATTGAGCACTGCTCTTAACATTTGCAACACTCGCCATCCATGGTCAGGATTCAAGTCAAACAAATCGTAGGAAGTGGAGCAGACTGCATGGGAACCCTTGTCCACGGACACACCTCTTGACAATGGAGACGCCAAGGCAGCGAGCATTTTGATATACGAGGCACGGGCCTCCTCTTGCCGGATTGATATGTTCGGTTTTTGTCTTTTCTTCTGAGACCTTTCTAGAACCGTTCAAGAACTGTTCAAGAACCGTTCAAGAACCGTTCAAGATCGTTCCTTTAGAACAGTTTCAGAACCGAACCATGAATCGCTCTAGAATCGTTCCGAAAACCATATCAGAACAGTTTTAGAACCATTCCGAAAACCGTTCCGAAGACCGTTCCGAGAACCGTTCACAGTCCCAGGTCAGTTACAGAACTGTTCCATAACCGCTCCATGAAACCGTTCTATAGAAGCATCCCAAGAACCATTCCAGAACCGCTCAACAACGAATTTTGAACCGTTGTAGAATCATTCCGGAATCGTACTAATGACTGCTCATGACCGTTCCAGAACTGTACCTAGAACCAAGTCAGAACAGTTCTAGAACCATTCCTAAAATCGTTCCGAAGACCATATGGAGAACGTTCTAGAACAGTCTCAGACTCGGTTCAGAACCGTTCCATTACCGCTCCATGAACTTTTCTCGGAGTGTTCCAAGAACTAGGGTATGACCGATTCTTGAATCGGAAACCGATTTGCGCCGATCTTAGCCCTTGACCGATTAATCGGAATCGACGCATCTCAGGACTTCCGATCCTATTACCAAAGGATGTAATATTTGTGACCAAGAACAATTCCTTTTTTCATTAATACAAAAATAGTGACCTGTTTTGGCGACCTCCTGTGGTAATGTTAAATCTTCAACATTAAAAGTTCGTGTAAAATAATAAAATTGTGAATCGACGACTCGACGCATCATAAAAATGGCGGACTAAAAATGCCGATTAATCGGGTCGGAATCGGAATCAGACTTTTGATTAATAAACAGTGCCTAGAACCAAATAAAAATGAAATTGCCGATTAATCGGATCGGAATCAGCGAAAAAGCAGGCCAGCTAATCGGAATCGGAAAATGGCAAAAAATAACAGAAGGTCACTGCACCCTACCACGAACCATCTCAGAATCATTCCAAAACGGTTTTAATCCTCCAAAGAGCCGTCTAGTAACACTTTTTTTGATTCAGGCGTTTAATGCACATCTGACCAGAAACGAAGAACATAAACAGTTTCCGCATCAAGTGGTGCTGAGCACAGAAAGTTGTTCACAGACTCTAAGAAATCCACAGCTGTGGCCGGACTGAAATCCTAGACATTAAAACCTTTGACATTAGACAGTCTTTTTGTATTATCTGTTTTTTATGTTGAAGGTTGTGTCGGACTAGAACAGAGCTTCCCATTTGAGGCGATCGATCGATCGCTCTCCTTGGTCTCTCGCCTAGCAGAGGTCGGAGTGAGCGGTAAATCGCTCGCCTATCCGAAGGCATCGCACTGTCCTCCGTCGCTCGATTAGTTAGACTCCAAGAGGGAGCCAGACCATTATTTTATTTACCTAATTTACATTGCTTTAATTTACTTACTTGCGGCAGTGGTGAATGCGTTCCGTGACCTGAAGACTGCTGACTGATCACTCCAATTTCGTGCAATGTGATTGGCATAACAACGCGGTCGACATTGATACACTCTTTCATCACAGCCAGACTAGATTACTGCTACTCACTCTGTGTTGGCCTCCCAGCCCGGCGGCTGGGGTGCCTGGACCGGGTCTTGCGTTCTGCCGCACTCTATTGCGGACGCATTCCCAGATTTCGCCGTGCTCGTCTCCGGCTATATATGCTGGATGTGCACCACTGGCTCCCCTCCAACAGCGGATCTCGTACCGGATAACAGCTTTGGTCTGGCGGTCCTTGCTGGGCCTCGCCCCTGACTATCTTCGCGACCTCTGCCTATACCTTGAGTGCACTGGGTCGTCGCTCTCTCTTCTCTACTGAGCGGGGCGTGCTCATCGTCCCTTTTGTCTGCACAGCTATACTAAGCAGAATCGCGCCTTCTCAGTGGTTGGCCACTCGCTCTGGAACGGGCTCCCTTTGGTGCTGCGCTTGTTCCCCAGGGTCCACTCAGACTCCTTCTCACCTCAAAACGGTCCTTTTCAGCCGTGCTGGGGTCGGGAGCGCTCCTGAGTAGTAGCCTTGAAGGAGCGCTATATAAATCTTCGTAATGAATGAATGAATTGACATGGCAGAATCAAATATTACCAAAAAAAAACTGAATTTATAAAAGTGCGGATACGACCTACGATATTATATTTATAAATACAACTTTGACTTTATTCAGTTGTCAATCTTAAAATTTTTATTTTGCTAATGAAAAAGCAACATTTCTGGATTTAGCTTCAACAAAATTGTTTATAGGGCCTAATATCCTCTTAGTTCAATGATTTTGCTAGATCATATTCGATTGCTAGAGTTGAAAGACCATTCTGTCTGTCTTGCTCATAACAGATCGTTGAACACTTAATTTGATTGAGCTCATAATATTTTTCATACGTTCATTGCGGGCCCAGCCCGGGCCCTTAAAAGTCGCCGGGCCCCTGGGCATTTGCCCCTCCTTCCTTGCCCTCCTCTCGGCGGGCCTGACTGACAGTGACACATTGACTGCAATAAGCAAGAATCTGTCAATGTGATGCGAAAACGCTATAATGAGCTACAGATAATGTTACAGTAAATCTGATTGTTTCATTTGTTGTTATTGCGCAGCTTCCATCAGTCTTTTTCAGTTTTATTCATAACAAAATATTGAAATCACTGATTCCTGCATGCCATGGGTTCAACTTCTGTCTGGGAATTCTGTTACTGTAGTAATTAATTATTATAGCCAAGTATAGCACGCTAAAACTTATTACAGATTTGATGCGGGACGGATAACAGAACTGAATTGAGATCGGCCTATACTATAGATTAATAGTATATGCAACTACACGAATACGATACACAAAATACGCCGTTTACACAAAAGCTCCGAGGTCGACTGCGCATCGCTCGCCTACTCAATCCAGCGTGATCGATTTTCAAACCGCCTATACTATTTTCAAATGGGAAGCTCTGGACTATAGAACCATTTTCAGAATTTACTTTATTAATTCTGTTGATTACACAGTGTTACTGTTTCTGGCTAACATTGTTAGACAATGAATACAACGTGTTCACTTTTTAGATTTAACATTAATAAGCGACATTGTAAGAATAGAACACACCTATATATATATATATTAGGGTGATTCAAAATAATTTTTTTTGGGAAAGTTAATGAGCATAGTTGCTAATTTTGTTCCTTTTTTGTACAGAATAAATTCTGTATAAAAATTTTCAAAATCAAATGCATTTTAGAGGTCGCTCAATGAGCATAAAGGTTTCCATACAGTAATATTCAAGTTACAAATTGAGATATATGATATCAAATTGGCCATATGATATATCACACACAATAAAGTTGAATAGCATGAATCATAGATTGATTAGTAACACGAGGTAATCACAAGAAAACAGATATTCATTCACAACATCTATTGATTAAAAAAGTCTTTAAAAAGTCTACAATAATTGTAGACTTTTATTGTAGAATTATTCACCAGGAATCCTCCGCTGCCTGATCTGCTTGTTCAACTGCAAGTCATTAACTGGTGTATCAGATGCCACCGGACTAGCTCTTCATGCTCTCACGTTTATATTACTTGCAAATAACCAGAATGCAGTGACATTTCTTCTCTCAGAGGCAGTCAATTGAGATTAATCTATAAAAATATTGGTCTCCAAGCAATAAATGACATTATCATCCATGTGGCCAAATGCACATGACTGTCTGAAACGATACATCCCATCACCGATTGTCTCTCCTCGAATTCCACAATTCCATCACTTCCTTGTAATTGTCTCTTGAAAGATAATCTAGTCTTGCTGACAGATGATTGCATGCGATGAACAGTTGAAAATTACAATAGGCCTTCATCCGCATATTAACAGTTTGTTTAAGTAATGGCAGCTACCAAGATTGCGAGGTCCGACAAGTTTATGTGATCCAATGCAGATTCTGCTTTGAAAAATGTAAGGTTTTTTGTCTGCTGTATCTTCGTGTAAATTGTCAGGAGGGGTATTCAATTGGTTTTTGTTGTACAATGGGATCTTGACTTCATAGCCAAATTCATGTTTCCATCGTCGTCGTCATCATTATTATCGTCTTCGTCATCATTCACGTTGCTGCTCTTGCAATCATGTTTGCCCGATTACTTGAACTAGACACTTCAGCTGATTTTCTTAGCATTTCATGCTTCTACCTGGGTTCAAGTCTGATCTTGTGTTTTGCAACTCTTGCCTCTTTCTTACTAAGATACTTGTCATCAGCCATGCTCATCTTTCGTGGTTCTCGCTGATCTGCCAAAAACCACTTATTCTCATCAATTTTTAGAACATGCTCAGTTTGCTAATTGGCAATATCATAAAATTAATGAGATGCACTTTTCAACATATGCATCTGGCTTTTCTGTGACTCAGAGTCCCTGTTTTTACTTTTCTTGATCAAATTATACTCCTCCACTAGACACTTTGCTTTTAAACTATCTTCGACTAAAATGCTGTAAGAATTCTAGCCTTTTTCCAAATTCAGATTAACTTGATAATCATTGCATTC
>JACEVL010003448.1:0-12955 GCA_020284085.1 Aporrectodea caliginosa
GGGGAGGCTGAGCAGAACTGAGCAAGGACTGAGCAGACTGAGCAAAGACCTGAGCAGAGGGGAGGCTGAGCAGAACCCTGAGCAAGGCCTGAGCAAGACTGAGCAGAGGGGGGAGGCTGAGGCAGAACTGAGCAAGGCCTGAGCAAGACTGAGCAGAGGGGGAGGCTGAGCAGAACTGAGCAAGGACTGAGCAAAGACCTGAGCAGAGGGGGAGGCTGAGCAGAGCTGAGCAAGGACTGAGCAGACTGAGCAAAGACCTGAGCAGAGGGGGAAGCTGAGCAGAACTGAGCAAGGCCTGAGCAAGACTGAGCAGAGGGGGAGGCTGAGCAGAACTGAGCAAGGACTGAGCAAAGACCTGAGCAGAGGGGAGGCTGAGCAGAACTGAGCAAGGACTGAGCAGACTGAGCAAAGACTGAGCAGACTGAGCAGACTAAGCAGAGCAGAGCAGGAGCAAAACAGACACAGAGCAGCCCACCTAAAAACCGTCACAATATTATCATGATGCCTTTTTAAAAGGTGTCTTAAATTCACAACCTAAATCATAATTGAAGATAGGATTAAGTTTTTAAAGATGGTTGGTCAGTTGCTGTTTTTTTTACACGGTGTTAAAAGTTCATAACAAAGATGACTAGCATCGCCCTCCTCCTTTCTCCAGCTTTGGGGCTGGCACTACCAGAGTACAGGTAGTGGCGTAGTTAAAGAGATATTTTATGGCTGCTATAGCCTATTTAGTCGTTGATGTCTGCTACTAGGCCATACTACTAGGCCTATTCCTTTGTTTCACAAACTCGTTGACACAAACGCACCAAGTTTACAAAATAAACAGTTTAGATATTGATTAGACAAAAATAATAGTCAAATGGCCAAGAGGCTAAGGAATGTATTAATGACTGAGTCCTGTTGCTAAAGAAAATGACTGTTTAGCCTAATACGCCATAAAGTAGGCCTACTCTAGAAATGAAATTTCGATCAGCCCTAGCCGGCAAAGTGAAATCATGAGGCGGGGTCGCAGGTCAGAATAGGTCTTACTAGCATTTCTGTGTGATTTTGAGATGAATCTGCCTGTATAATATAATAATGGAAACTCCAATTATGGGGTCACACATGTGAGAAAGTTGTTTAGGCCTATAGTTAAATGAGTAGTTTCGAATAATTTGTTCTGAGTTTTTTGGCTCAGTTTCAGTATTAGGCTTAACAAATAACAATAATTTAAAAATATTGAAATTTCTTTCTTTGCATGTTTGGGGCGTCTAAAGCATGGGGGTCCTGTTCGGCCGAACATGTTGAACATGCCTTAATCGCCCTCTGTAAATCTGACGATTTCTGATAGACCGCATGTAACGCGAATCACGATGTAGTAGAGAGGAAAGCCTGTGGGTTGAGAGCAAGAACTTCAGTCGTATCTGGCCCAACCTTATGAAATGTTGTGTTGTGCTTCTGACTCCTGTGATATCGTCGGATAACTGCAGAAGCGTATTGATGGCACGTCTATTTAAATATGTCATCTTTTTAGCAGCTACTTGAGAGCCTTACGGTCCATTTAAAGTTACATTGTCAAGCACTTTATAAATCGAATTATAATGATACTAAGAAGAAATTAACATATCATTCACCAGTGAGCTAATCAAGTTCAGGAAGGCGTTCCATTGCAGTTATGATGAAAGTGTTGCATATAATAGTAATAATCATCATCATCATCATCATCATCATCATCACCACCATCATCATCATAATAATATTAGCTTATTCAAACTGACAAGTTCGCAGTAAACTTACATTATATAGTTGTAACAGATGATAACAAGTTTAACAGAAATCGAATTCAACTGCATGGCAGCCTGCAGGGCGCCCACCTGTCCTAGTGCTCACACTTTACAGTCGCCCTATGGAGTGGAAGGCTGAGTCAATTTTGTGGGCTAGCGGGTATCGAACTCGGGCCCTTCTGATCTTCGTGCCAGCGTGTTACCATTCAACCATCCTTCCCCCTCCCCTATTTAAGATTTGAAATTGTATTTAGACACAATTCTCATTTTGGTTCGGGCATAAAACAGCCTGCTCCTTTAGAAATTGTCAGTGCTTGGTGAAGTTGGTAAAACAGTGAAACAAGAAATTAGGTAATGGTGAAACCTCTGCGCTAAACATTTTTCTAGATGTTAAGGTTTACCATGTGCTGTCAGTTCTTGAACTCTAGCACTATTGACATGATCAAGCCTCTCCATTTCCTTCTGTCCGCCGTCAATCTTTCAGTTCTGCAAGAAACCGTTCGGACTCATATATGGTTACTTGGCTTGAGAACAGGGGTCCCTCCGCTTTTGAAATGATTATTTTGCCTGCCTTCAACGGATACGGTCTATATAAGAGATTTCACAGTCTTAGATCACTAATCCATGTATCAACGTTAAACTGATGTTCTTCACCTCTCGAAAAACGTAAGATTGAAGAGGAATGCAATTCCTCGTCTTCAACCGCTACATACAGGCTAGTTTGACTTGCAGATGTTAAATAGATCTATGTATGTATCAGAGCAGAAGTTTTAAAATCAAATGCACGGAAAACGAAAAACAAGTTGCTGTTTAATTACTTAAATTGCGTAAACGAATTATAAATGTATATCCGAAAGGAAGTAGTTTACAAAACATACATGTTTTAAATTATATTCAGTACGCAGTAGTAGCTACAATGAGACAGTAAGTAGATGAGATGTCAACACGATTTAATTGAAATTGTCCCCATCGTTAACAATCTTTAGAGTTATTTTATTCTTCACTGAAACGGAAGATGGTTAGAACACTGGTTTCACCACCAACATCACAAATACCCACTACCTCATTACTTTCGCTAATGTAGTGCAAACATTGGGACATAATGAAGTCTGCCTTTTCCGGCTGCGGACCCTCAAAATCCAAGAGATTGAACTCAGGATCTAACAGTTCCATTCCAATTTCCGGATCATATATCAGAATTCTACCGCAAGTATCGGCGAAATTCACACCACTATCTCCACTAAGTGACGATTTATACTGCCGTTCAATCGTTCCATCCATATCGATCTCCGTTAAGACTGTTTGATACTCTTCTCCAACAGTCTCTAATATAAGGTTTCCATTTGATTTTTGTATCACACTTTTGACATAGCTCAACCCATGGATATCTGGAGACAACATTACTTCATGCTGCAAGAAACCATTCGGACCATATATGGTTACTGCTTCAGAATCTACTCCCTCAGGTCTTGAAATGATTATTAGGCTGCCATTAACAGATACAGTTATATAAGAAATGTCACATCTTAGATCACTAATCCATGTATCAATGTTAAACTGATGTTCTTCACCTCTCGTGAGGCGTAAGATTGAAGAGCAATGCAATACCCAGTCTACATCCGCTACATACAGGCAGTTTGACACGTTGCAAGCTGCAATGTCCTCCGGACTTATTCCTCCCAGTTCGATGACATAACATGCCACCTCCGCAATATTGTTGCGGTCGTAAAATCTAATATTGAAAGAGATGTCAGCCGTGTCTTCATCATATTTTGCGCATAACATAAATACGTCATCTTTCATTGTAGTAACTTTTAAGGCGCCACAGTTGACATCCGATTCATGCAAAATTTCCAAACGAATCGTCTCCTGAGCTAAAAACATTACTCACTTCTGTAAATCACGCAGAGATAATGACATGTGTTAAACAAATAACCTGATTGCTTAAACATATACATTTCTCAAACATACATGCACTTAGAAAATTGTCTGTATAATATACTCTACTTCAAATGTGAAATGCAATAATTTCAGAACATAAAACAACTTGAACGAGAACACGAAACTACTGGATGTCGTTTGCACACTAGTTTTCTACGTAAAACAAAATATATGATGGAGAAATAACGAAGAAATTAATAACTGGGTTCGTGAAGAGATCATAGCAATATCAGGTCATGAAATCTAATCCCATCTTCCCCAATTACTTATACATCGCGAGGAAAACAATCGGTTCACGTGTAATCGAAGTCGTATTCGTAAACTCAACATTTTAAAAGCACTTCTCTAAAGCTATTCGCAGGGCGCCAGCTTATTCACGAGCGCTGTAGCGTTCTAGTATTTGCCTTACTTGACCATAGCAATATCAGACTGCTCGTATTGCTCGTATGTAGAATCGTGATAGTCTTGTGGTTACCGTGCTAGCTAATACATACAAGAGGTCGGAGGTTCAATCCCGGCCAGGGTAGAAAATGTTTAAACTGTAACCCCTTCTAGAAAATTCATCCTTAAAGAAAATACTTATCCGTGCACTGTAAAAGATCAACGCAGTAACGTATACTGGCATGGCCGTTCGTCATAACATCCCAAGGGTAAGAGAAATAATGTCGATAACATTTCAAAGTAATAGTAAAAGATAAGAATCTTGACTGACTAACTCCCAATGAATAGTTTCATGTCTAGACAGTGTCTATGACTGACTTACACATTGACCGTAATTCCAATTTCAGATGTTTAGTCATTTGTACGCAAAAAAGAGCTAACAGATATTTTCGTAAACTGACCAATGCCGTCTAGAGCTCTGTGAAGTTCATTTCGAAAGAAGTCGGTCGTTAGAATGCTGCTCCATTGCGGACAGACAGTTCTAAGTCTGGTTATCACGAGTTCAGCTTTATCTTTCCACACACTTTTGGCCAGCTTCGTATTCTTCACTTCCATAGCTATGGCTTTAACGAGGATACACCCGAGTAGTTCGATCGGTAGATCTTCCAGCTGTAACAGGTAAACGTTAAAAGATATCACGTCTACTAGAACACTGCGTTAGAATTTATCATCATAAAATCAGACAAGTGGAAGGACCTTTCAAGACGAGTCGTAAACTCCACGGCAATCCAAATACAAAGCACTGTAAATAACAACTTACTTAAGAAGGTTAAGTTTAATTAGCACGATATGACTCACTTCCTACTTCACAGCTGATCCTGATCAAGGGAGACCAATAAGCAAGGTCGTGCCTATATTTGCCGATTTTGATTGCTAAATTGACCACTTGTTTGAGCAGCATATTTCCTCCTTTTCTTATGGCTTTTCAGTACTTATCGAAATGTTTTCCAATGATTTAATTCTCAGGCTATTTTATATACGAGATTGCATTAATAAACGATAAGGAAGTTGCTACAGAGACTTCGATCAGCATCTGCAAGTGGCGATCAAAGAATGCAAGGCTAAGGGGCCGTCCAAGTACGTCACGCTATTTTGACCGATCCCCTGTCACAAACTGTCACAAAACACAAGGCGCAAGGCAACGTATGGTACAGCATTATCGCTCCTAGCGAGAATATTGCAACGGTTCAGGAAGAAACGTAGGGATCGCTTAAACTGTAATTCTCTGCAGAGTGGAAATTCCATCTTGTTTAGAAACCCATTGAAGGCTGTGACACAGTTAGACACAAGTCGTAGCCTTGGTGAGATCAATATTCAACGGTCAAAGTCAACTAGCTCGCTTAGACGTCTGCACTCTGCAGAGTGGAAATTCCGTCGCGAAAACTATGCGCTTTCAAATACTTATGTGTTAATAAAAGCCATTGGCAAGAGAAAAAGCACGAAAAATGGCACGACGGTCTATTATAATAAGCAGTCTATAAGTCTATTATTCAAGCAATTCACAAAGTTTATATCCTACGAAGTATTGCGACTTTCATTTTTAGCGATGTTTAGCTTACCATTGTGTCGCTCGATGGGTCGAGTCTTGCACGTTTAGTGTTGTCTGCTTGTTGGAATACAGCTACAATAGAAACCTATGCAATCAACTCCACGTGGAATTTTTATTAGCCTCAATTATTGTATAATTATGTTAGTAGTACGAAGCTATAATACAGCTTATCTCGCGCGCTTTGTTTATGAAAAATGTGTTAAAGTTTAGGATAATGAGTTCTGACAAGCATTCTCGAGTGTTTCTTATAAAAAACTTGATTGATTCATTGAAAAACCAATCAATAATTAAGAAACCTAGTATTAAAACCTGCGATGCATTAACTCACAGTCTGAGCCTTCAGTTGCTTGCTCGTCATTGTTGGATTCAGATGATGTTCGTTTCTTCGACATGGCTTAAGGGCGGCACTAGGATCTGCAGAAGAAGAAACGCCGCCTCTTGCCGCAAACTCACAGTCAACATTAATGTTGCAAGAAACACCAATCGCTTATGGGTAAAAGCCGACTGGGCAAATCTATTGAATAGTGACGTCGTTAATTAAGCTATTATATTGTGACGTCACACAAAGGACGCGATTTATTACACTGATATTCATTATCATTATAAAAGTAAGTAAGTATATTCTTTATGAAGCCAATTGCATATTATTAATGAATAATAGTAATTATTATTATTGTCATCACCATTATCATCATCGTCATCATTCTAATTGATGATCTTTCTTCTCACTAGCTTCCTTACTATCTGACAGCTCCGAATGATGTCTGTTTCGTAGTTGCATATTATGACTATTGCATATTATTGATTGAACACTCTTAGATTGTTCTTATCCCATGTTCCCGCAGTGCGTTTGCAGGCGATTCAATAAAGTACATACCTACTTGGAGTTTTCAGGTGTTGGGTTTGCGTGCCGGACTTATTCGTCGATTTTGCGAAGGATTTTGTGCTTTTGAGCGTATTTTGTTTGCAGGTTGCCTTGTCGCCATGTATTTGACTGCATCAAGCCCATCCTTTGATGTACGTTCGAGCCAGAGCCATACGGACGTGTACGCCTCCTGTAGCCGAGTGTTTTCGTCTCGGTGGAGGACGACCGACGCGGGCTTTTGCAGTGAACTCGACCTTCAGTCACTGGATGCGTTTCAATCTAACGACCGACACGCGACGAATGCCTTCTTCCGTCCAGTCCTTGTGCCTCGACGAATTGCCGGACGTGCGTCATCTTCTACCAGTGAGGGACTGCTCGTTGACAGCGTCGTCGTGTTTGCGAACGCTGTCACTTGTGGTCACTCTACTCTATCGACGCAACTTGGATCAGAGACTCTGAACATCCATGCCATCTGTCAGATGTCGACGGGAATCCGTTAGTTGGTTCCACGTTTGTACGTGAGCCCGCCACTGGTGACTCTCAGCTAAACTGTGCATTGTTTGCTAATTGATTAAATATTTCCGTTTGTAGTGACACTTAACATCATAATGGCCCAGCTCAAGGAGTGCTTCTGAGTAGATATCTTGAGGAGGCGCTATATAAATTCTCAGAATGAATGATTACTTACTTACTTACTTAGCTTCCAGCTTCCACTCAAGGACGAAAGAAACTTTTATAGAGCAGCGCTAGACTCGGACCGGCTTAGCTTTCCAGGGTCACGGAAAGGCAGGAACTAGGACCAGTGCCAAATTTACAAGAGCGTTAACAAACACCAATAAGGCCAATTATATATAATAGACCTGCACATTTAACTATGACCAATTTTGGAATTGTACCTGGTAGTGGCGTGTCTACTAGATAATTATGTTTCCTCTGGTGGTGTTGTGTCAACAGACGAATATGACTTGTGTAGCTTCTGCACATGTCATCGGTCGACTTATCGACCTTTGCGTCTTTTCGACGGATATTTTCATCTAAATGCAGAATTTGCTCAGTAACTTTGAACATATTGGAGTTTTCAAGTGCTAGGTTTGCGTTGCGGACTTATTCGTCAGCTTTGCCAAGGATTTTGTACGTTTAAAGGGCGTTTTCTTCGCATGTCGCCTTGGCCCATCAAGCCCATCCTTCTGATGGACGACCATGTATGCCGCCGCCTGTAGCCGAGTGTTTTCGTCTCGGTTGAGGGCATCCGACGCGGGCCATTGGAGTGACCTCGACCGTCAGTCACTGGTGGCCTGCCTCTTCAATCTACCGAGGAAAAATAAATTACGACATGCGACGAATGCCTTTTCTTCGTACTCCTTGTGTCTCGATGGCTAGCCGGACGTGCGTAGCAGTTCAATAGTTGTGCGAAAATATCGCATAATAATAATAATAATAATAATAATAATAATAATAATAATAATAATAATAATAATAATAATAATAATAATAATAATAATAATAACAATAATAATAATAATAATAATAATAAGGAGAAGAAGAAGAAGAAGAAGAAGAAGAAGAAGAAAATGTCAAAACCAGATGATACAGCTACAACATCGTATGACCGTACTTCAGGCGGTATTGGCTGACAGAACTAGTCGTTGAGCGGGTCCCAAAGAACGCTGGTAGACCCAACCATTCTATCGTTTCCAGACCGGAAACCACGGACACTTGAAGCCCATACCACTCGCCTAGACCATCCTGGGATGAACACGTAGCTATAGACCCCAGTACTTACGAGGGTCGTCCAACACCCCTTCACCGGAAAGCCCGGGTGGGTTGGTCCCCACCATCCTGTCTGATTCACAGTACACTTCTTCCGCTATCTTCCAGCCTGCCCATGACCCGATTTACCTCGCCCGCGGGTGGACCTGGGATAGAGAAGAGGAATTGAACCTAGCCCAGGCCTTAGAGTTAGGACTAGCGCCCGTGGGGTACACGACAATTACAAGGGATGGAGACAAAATACCTGCGACACACTAGCAGCGCAGGAAGAAGGATCAGACTGAGCGCTACCAATACCCACTTGCAGGGACCGATTGAAGAGGTAAGAAGTCTAGGGCCTTGCTTCTTACCTAGCTGCTAGGCTGTCTAAGAAAGTACCAGACACCGAAGCTTTAATCGAGTCTACCCTTACCCTTGTTGATGTCTGTTCTGGGATCTCTGTCCTTTAGCCCTTCTTTTTAACAAAAAAACGCAGATAATTCTAAGAAACCTTCAGCATCCAGTGTTAACCATAACATTACTGATGGCTGCCACTAAGGGCAGCTGACGACTGTTCGACTGCCCCACCCTAAAAGCGACACTAGTTAACTTAGCTCACTTCATTTTATTTGACCACAGTTTAACGTCGTCTTATGACATCAAAGGCCGTTGACGACTAAAAGTCGACAATACGGAAAATATACAATACAATCAAAACCAGAAATTTATAGCACCGAACGGCACCATTAAAGGTGTCAACCGGAGCTTTACAATTTCACTAATATTCAATATTTTTGCAACATAAAGTAGTTCATCTCATGCTGTCTGTGATTATTATGTCCTGACAAATTTCATTAACTAACAAAGCATACTTGTAGTATAATTGATTAAGGTATTCTTTTAAACTGTTCATGTGTTTAATAACAGAAACACTATAATAAAAATGTTCATTAACCAAAGAAGTATACATGTATTATAATTGTTTAAAGTACTCTTTTAAACTGTACATGTATCTAACACACATAATAAAATTCCATTAACCAATAAAGCATACATGTATTATAATTGTTAAAGGTACTCTTTTACATTGCAACACAGTATATAATTGCATAATAACAATGTATTAGTAAAAGACCAGTCAAATGTTTACAGATGTGATTAAGATACAAAACCATTCACATAACTTCACAATGGCTTTGTCATCTTATATTTAACGAAATACGTTTTAAAAAGGTGTCTTAAATTATCATTAAAGCTAGGCTTCAGTGTAAACAATTGTTGTTTTGTTGCTGTTTAACGACACTGTATCACAACAAATATGAATGACGTCGTCCTCCTCCTTTCTCCAGGCTTGGGACTGGCACTACCAGAGCACGTGTAGTTGCGGAGTTAAGGATGTTTTATGGCTGTCGAGAGCTTTGTTTATCGAAACTAATGATCTATATACCCCGTTGTAGTGTTTTAGCTGACAAAAGAGAATTTTACATGGTACCAAAGTATACATATGAACGCAGGTCAAAAGATATGATGTTGTTAATCTGTTGCACTGAGAACAACTGACAACTCTTGAGATATTTTAGATCCTGACTCCCAGCATCTTTTCATTTACTTATCTGAGACGGTCAGAAGAGGGGTTCGGGGTTGAACTCCCAACTCCTCATTCTCCTCAGGCAACGGTTTTAAAACAATGCCACACGTTCGTTGTCTTCAAGTTTTCTCTACTACGGAAATAGCTCCGTCCAGAATTCCAAAGATTCTCCAATCCCCTACCCATCTCTTTGCTCGTCTCTGCCTTAAGCGCTTCTCTAACTATCACTCCACGGGATTTCCATTCAAAGCTACTAAGCTCCAACCTTTTCAAAGAAATCATACCATTACGGCTGAGTTGCGCAATGGTCGTGAATTATAATTATCGACGGAATTAGGCAAATTACAGTTTGTCTGTGATAGAATGATGCATACATTGGCACCTTAGTTGATGACTGTGCTGGGTCCATATGTCATTTACCCCTTCGTGTTAACAGTAACCCTAGATAATTCTAAGAAACCTTCAGCATTTCAGTGTTCAACGACTCCTTATGGTTGCCAGGAAGGCCCTGCAGGAGCTGCTGCTCACTACGATACTAGACCTATACTGCCTACATTCAGTGACAGTTATTGCTCCACGTTAGATTGGAACGGTTCCAACGGTTTGACATCTCATCACATCAAAAGTCGTTGACATCGGCAGAAAGTTCATTGAGTTATTTGGCGTTCTCATCTTTATATATATTTAACATAATGTATTTTAAAAAGGTGTCTTCAATTCTTAACCTAAATCATCGTTAACGCTAGAATTCAGTGTCATAAAATACAGCCCGTAAAAACAAAGTTTTTTAATATATCCATCTAGTATCCTATAACGTGTACTCTGAAAATAGTTCGCGTTCATTTTACGACATAGCGTGCGTTTAATGAGGCAGCGCGCCCGTTTTGTTGCGGCCAATGGCAACGCTGCGTATCGGAAAGGTGATTCCCCGATTCGAAAAGTTGAGTCCCCGATTCTATAAGCTAGCCTTTTTTGGGGAGCTGAAATTTTTATAGAATGAAGTGTCTGCGAGGGCGAGTCTATCTGCCAAGTTTCAGGACGATTGAATGATTGTAAGTGATCGAATTAGTCGTCGCAAGATTTGACTTTTTAGCCTGTGGCTCAAACAAACAAACAAACAAGATTTCCGTAAGTTAAACTAGATGGATAAAAGATGGTTGGTTACTTGCTGATTAGCGACGCCGTGTCACACAAAAATGATTAGCATCGCCCTCCTCCTTTTTCCAGGCTTGGGGCTGGCACTGCCAGAGTACGGGTAGTGGCTGAGTTCAAAATATGTTTCATGGCTGCTAGAACCGTAACGTTTGACGTCGACACTAACCTGTCATGAAATGCACTGGTTTATTTCCTTTCTGTTAGCACGAGAAACTCATGGTTCTTATAGCATTTGATAAATCAGTTTTAATGGTGTCTAAAATACATGTCGAATTCTTACCTGCCACACCCATTTCTTTTCGATGAAGCGCTTGCGATTTAGCTGGTTTACCCAAATTTCAAGATTATAATTATGATTACGCTTGCTATTGCTAAGGAATGGACTATAAACATTACATCTAGCGCTTAGAAATTAATCTTTTATCATCCACTGATGGTGTGGGGTTAAGAGCCATCCTTATTTGCCTTATTTCCAGAGCGTGTTTGGATCAGGCTCCACGCCATCTTTGTGATCTTAACCGTCGTCCTCGTTCGGCTGCCTCGTTCGTTAGACCGTCATGACCTTTTTGGCGCCTAGGACTCGGACTGCTACTGCCCAATTCCGCACTTAGGCCTATGTGTCTGTTGGCGCTTTGCTCTGGACCAATCTTCCCTCTACGACTCGCTCTATGATCTTAACTGGTGGTAGGCCTACTTTGGTTTCTGCCCGTAGTCTTAAATTTTTCTGTTCTTGCGGCGCTTTTCGCATTGGGAGCACTTCTAATTAGGTCGTACTGTGAGAGGTGCTTTAGAAATCCGTAAATACAATAGGCCTACATCTATGTCGATAATACTCCCCTCAGAATCTGCGGCAAACGTATTTCACTACTTGGTCGATCGATTTGATTGATTAGTTGCTAATCATTCAGTAGGCCTATTAGACTGCGGCAAACGTATTTCACTAAGCTTACTTGGTCGATCGATTTGATTGATTAGTTGCTGTTTAACGACGCTGTGTCATAAGAAAGATAATTATTTGCGTTGTCCTCCTCCTTCTTCCAGGTTTGGGATGGCACTGGGAGCGCCTCCGATTAATGTTCACTGTGACTGTGAGAGGCGCTTTGTAAAGTTTTAAATACAATACAATTGTTAGAGAACGTCAGGCTGACGATGATATAGAACTATTCTACAAGTTCTCTTATCGACATCAATGGTTTTGGATAACGCAAGATGTCGCCAAAATGTTAGAATCCACCCTTAAATTAACGTCCACTTAGACACCTTTGAAACGCTTTGTTAGTCTACTATAGTATGCATCAGTTTATTCAAGCGTTCGTTGTAATAAATAGTGTAAATATTATCTGAAAATACTCTCTGCAGGTAATATGTGTAACTACATAACTTAGATAACGGCAATAAATATTGACTAATGCGGCTGGATAACGGTTGCTGGAGTAGAACATCATAACTTGCTTCAGAATAATGGTCTCTGATTATAGCAATTGAATTGGTTTGTTTATGGTGAGAAATGTATGGGTTTCTAATTTGAATGTGTTTTTTTATTGGATAGAACTGATGCTTAACAATGTTTTTAATATTCTTGGTCTTTAGTTATTACTTAAAACTAGTTTGAAAATGTTTATGTATAGGATTCATTTTGAGTTAATTGTAATTGATAAAATCAACATTTAATAATATTGATGCTTTGATTGTCATGTTGATATTGATTATTATTGAATCTGTTTGTACTATTCTTGATGGATTAAGAATATTGAACATTGATTGATTGTAAATGTAAAATTGATAGCTTGATGTTAATTTAGAGAGATAGATGTGATGCTCTGCAAATATTGTAATTAAGAATAAGAATTAGATTAAAATTGAGGAGAAAACAGTTATTAATAGAGCCTATATGGTCGCCAAAA
>JACEVL010003449.1:0-13421 GCA_020284085.1 Aporrectodea caliginosa
GGATCAGATTATATCATTAATATAGCGCCTCTTCATGAACAGCCAAATCGTTAATCAGGATTAAACTACTTTTAGTTTAGGACCACTCTGTAATTCACTCCAATGTGAAGCAAATGGCCGTTCACGTAGTTCCTTTGTAAAGTACATCAAGTCACGTGGGAATGGAGGAAAGCCGAGTCCAAGAAGTGACGATTCAGTGAAGACGACCTTGATCCAGATGACCTTGAAAGTTAAGACGACCTTGATCCAGATGACTTTTAAAGTAAAGACCACCTTGATCAAGCTGACCTTGACAGTTAAGATGACCTTGATCCAGATGACCTTGATCCAGATGACCTTGAGAGTTAAGATGACCTTGATCCAGATGACCTTGACAGTTAAGACGACCTTGATCCAGATGACCTTCACCGAGATAACCCCGAGGTCTAGTCCACTTCCGGTTGGTCGTCGTCCTCGAATGGAATGCCGTCGTTTTCGGCCGCCAGGCGGCACTGCTGCAGCAGGAGCATGCGCAGTTCCGAGCGACTGATCTTGCCGTCATGGTTGACGTCCCAGTGATCCAAGATGGCGTCGCGAATGAGGTCGATGTCTTTGGTGCCATAGTCCTGGATCACGAGCAGTAAAAATGCAATGCAATGCAATACCATTCAACAAAATAAAATGCAATACGAGGAAATGCACTAAAATGTAATGTAACAGAGCAAAATACAATTTGAAAGATGCATCCTCTCAGTCCTCGGTCTCCCTCTTACTGTTGCCATCAAAGCTTTCCTCTGCCACCTTTTGTAATACCTCTTTATTGTATCTATTTGCAGTACCTTCCTGAACTTACCTTATCTTATACCTAATACCTTTAGCGGTATATTTAGCAGTACTACCTTCTGACAGAGTTCCATCAGGTCCTTCAGGAATCCAGACAATTCCTCATCCTCTATGGTTCCACTGCGATCCTGTTAAAATCACAAAATGAACAAGTTTATCAGCTCTCAATAAATAAGGTAACGAAAGCCCTTCTAGTAAAGATGTAAAGGCCTAGGCCGAGAAATTTCGAAGACTTATATTACATTACAGATGAAAGGAGTGCATATAGGCCTAACTATAGATTTACCTATGATGATGATTATGATGATGATGATGATTATGATGAGTTATGATGACTATGATGATGATGATGATGATGATGATGATGATGATGATGATGATGATGATGATGATGATGATGATGATGATGACGATGACGATGACGATGACGATGACGATGACGATGACGATGACGATGATAATTATGATGATAATTATGATGATAATGATGATGATGATGACGATGACGACGACGACGACGATGATGATGATGATGATGATGATGATGATGATATGATGATGACGATGACGACGACGATGATGATGATGATGATGATGATGATGATGATGATGATGATGATGATGATGATGATGATGATGATGATGATGATGATTATGATGATTATGATGACTATGATGATGATGATGATGATGATGATGATGATGATGATGATGATGATGATGATGATGATGATGATGATGATGATGATGATGACGATGATAATGATGATGATAATGATGATGACGATGACGATGACGATTTACGATGATGATGATGATGAATAACAATTATTATTATCAGCATCATCATCATGCATCATCATTATGCATGTATTAGGTCATTTAGGTGCCACTTGTATTCTATTACGAGATCACACTTAGTCTAAATAAATATTGTGATTAAACATAAACATGCAAGTTATACAACAATAATTGTATGGTAATTATTACGATACAATACAGCACAATACAATAGTACGCAATACGATTGATATTGCTTTCTTACGAGGTCGTACTGGTCAAAGACATGGTCGATGTCTCTTCGTGTTATGTGACTTGCACCCTGAAAATAATTGCAGAAAATAGTTAGCCATTACCATAGGCGTAAACTAACCCAGTTGCCCCACAAAGTGATGGTCACCAATCCATCTTTCCTCCTTTCCCTCCTCCCCTCCCTCTTCCACATTATTCCTCTTTCTCTCCTTCCGCTGTATCGAATTTGTTTTGCTTTTCACAACACTTTAAGGTCACTCGCAGATAAGAAAGTACTAGTTAACATTCAATTTCATAACTGTTAATGTGATGACGATATTTCTAAAGTGGTGGTGATGACCAGACACCAATCACACCACCGTAGAGCAGAAGGAGAAGGGAGGGGAGGAGGAGGAGACAAAGAAGAAGGAGAAGAGGAGGAGGAGGAAGAGGAAGTGGAGGAAGAAGAGCAGTCCCTTGACCTAGCCTGGGTATGACGTGTTGGCGACTTCATTTTCTTAGCCTCGGCATATGAAATTGGTGGGTATGCTGTCCTCTCCCTCACCGTCTGGTCTTCCCACCGACAGTGTACGGTCAATGTACTCATTAGCTTAAGCCATTTCGTGACTCTTAAATGACACGAAAGGCGTGGAGATAGATGTGTTTTCAGACGACTCTATCGAAACTCATCAAAGCGCGGTTTCCCGATTGAACCTGTCTGATGAGACACTCTCAAGACGATTGCAATTTCACACCTGCCTTAAAGCGTAAACACAAACTAACACACACACACGCAACACACGCACACACACATACACATACACACACACACACCCACACACATAAACACGCACACAGACATACACCCACGCACATGTATATGCAGTTTTATGTTTAATGCTATTAATATTACCTTCAAAATAGGTCGACTAAGATGGTTCTCTCTCACCGGAAGCAATCTAACAAACACGGATAAGCATATACATGGATACACGTAGGCATACACGTAGGCATACACATAGGCATACACTTAGGCATACACTTAGGCATAGGCCTACACGTAGGCATACATGTTCAAGCAGGACACATACTGTGATTGTGACATAGAGCGATGGATAAAAAAATGAAAGAACTCAAGGTTCATCGCTCGTGAATAAGCTGGTGCCCTGCGCGTGGCTTTCGAGTGGCGCTTTAGAAGTTTGGAGATTACGATTACGATTACGAAGGTGAAGGTAGGAAAAATATTATGAAGTAAAGATCAAGTCAGTATATGACATGTGCTAATCTTACATTACGATATTTTTGCATACTTTACCCCCACCTTACTTAAACCAACCTAACTATACCTTGTCTAACCTTACCATTCCATGCCTACCTTAAATTAATTTATGCTACCTAAATCTAATCTTACCCTACCTCACTTTCTGTTACCTAATCTTACCTTACCATTGTAATTGTAATTGTAATTGTAATTGAACATTTGTACCATACTGTACCTATCTTAATCTTGCGTATACCTTAAGCTAATCTTACCTACCTCACTTTCTCTTACCTTACCTTACCTCTTGACGATTAAAATCCCACCTGGACATTTCACTCAGCTGCAGTTTTCCGTCCTTGTTGGAGTCGAACAGTTTCAGCTGAAAACAAAGATTCCAGCAGTATTATAATAGCGGTAAGGCTAGCGTTAAACGACACCTAGTGGCTTCCTGTTTGTTACTGTTTAACGACAATCATGTCGACACTGTCTAATAACAAAGATAGTTAGCGTCGCCCTCCTCCTTTCTCCAGCCTTGGGACTGGCACTACCACATTCCGGGTAGTGGCGGAGTTTGGATGTCAGGGCCGTTGACGTCGACCTTATAACGGAAAAACTGTTACACCGACTGTAAGTTGAAAATAGTGTGTCGGCGTTGTGACAGCGATAGACTGGATGGATCCAACAGTTTATAAAATAACATCTAATGCAGCGGTTCTCAACCTGTGGGTCGCGACCCCCACGGGGGTCGCCTAACGATTTCCCAGGGGTCGCTTGGGACCTTCAGAAATGTGTACAAAAAGTTGTCAACATAGTCTCTTAATATTTAATATGTGTAAATATGATTACTACACTAACTACTAGGCCTACACTACAGCGACTTAAAATTAATTTTTGCTTAGCAGCTAATTTAATTTAATTATCGCCATATTAGTTTTGAAATGTACATTCTAAGTTAACTTTTACTTCTTAAAACAAAACAATAGCCGGTTTGCTACGAAACTGTGCTGTCAGCTACGGTTATAATTAATAAAGAACACTAGAAAAGTTTATGCCCATGAAATTGTAGGCCGCCTAAAATGAATCAGGGTGAGACGAGTGTTAAGAAAAGAAAATATAGGCCTAGTAAATATAGTTTAAAGTATGATTTACTTCCATAGTTGCAGAAGGAATTGAGAAACCACAATGTGTTATTTGTAATGGCATTCTGTCGGTCGAATCGAAGCCCAACAAACTGAAACGCCATTTTGATACTAAACATCCTAACTTCGCCAGGATGCCCAGTAGTTTAAGAACAAAGCTAATGACGTCGATAAAGGCAGACTTGATACCGGGGGCAAGTAGGCCTACAAACAGCAAAACGTGGCAGCTGTTGAAGCGTCATAGCACGCATTCTATTCGTCTGCTCTCAGAATCGCAAAAGCCAAGAAACCTCACACAGTTACCGAGGACGTGTTGTTGCCAGCAACCAAAGACATTGTTCGAGCTATGCTTGGAGCTGAATAGGCCGATGTTAAAAAATAGAATCCAATTTCCTTGTCTAACGACACCGTCAGCAGTAAAATTGTAAAATTTTCTGCTGATATTATTACCAATAAAAAATTACAACTTTTCCCGTTAATTATTGTTTGATCATGGAAAAACTGTGGTCTAGGCCTACTTGAATTATTCAGCATAGGTCTATAGCTCGACGAATATACAGATGTTGAAAACATACATAGTAGGCCCTACATAATGAAAATACACAATAAATATGAAACTTCAAGTACAAATATCACTTGCTTAATTTTACTTTTAAAATTTTCAAAATGATTAGTTGCAAAAATGACAAATTGTCTTGCTAATTATTGTTTGATTGCGCATGATGCGTATGGATTAATGGTGAGAAGTAAAATGCATCATACTGGTAGGAAAATGCGGTCAAGGGGAGTAACGAGATCAATTTTATTGTTGGGGGTAGCCGAAACTTGGAAATGTTACCAAGGGGTCGCAACACTAAAAAGTTTGAGAACCGCTGATCTAATGGCAGGGGTGGGCAACGTATGGCCCGCAGGCCGGATCCGACCCATTGGGACCTTTGAACCGGACCTTGACATGTCTTCATAATTTATAAGCCTCAAATATAGGCCTAAGCCTATCTGGCACTTGGGACCTTTTATCCGTTTATATATTTTTTTACTGGATTAGCAAAAAATAATTTAAATTGTAGTTTAAGGCTATAGGTATTAGGATAATTACTAATTAGGTCTTCTTCGTAAAATTAGCCCACGATTGGCATACGGCCCCTGAGCTGCCCTTAAAATCTTAGGGCGGCCCTGTATGCCTCCCCTGCCTGGTGGGGGTATGCCAGTGAGACTGATAGGAATAAATTACAGAGTATGCTAAATAGGATGAAACGTAGAGGCTTCCTCTTATCTACTACCCCTAGCGTTGTAGATATGTCCCAAGCTGCTGATTCTGGCTTATTTCGGGCTATTTGTGGGGAATCATGTCATGTTCTCCGAGGAATTTTCCCGCCTACACAGCAAATCAAATATAACTTACGACCCAGAATTCATAATTTTAATCTCCCAATCAATGATAAATGTAATTACATACCAAGAATCTTGTTTAAAGATACATATTAATTGTATTATAATTACTTGTATCTGTTTTGAATTATTATCTTTAGCCTGACTCTATTAACTAATTGTGTTACTTGTAACCTGTTGCGTTTTGTCAACTGGATTATTTTGAAATTAAACGAATATGATGAGGTACTAAAAGAAGCTTCCAATTGCTGTCTTATGTGCATGAAAGGCCGTTCACGCCGATAGGAAAGTTTCGTAGATGATGCCCCATTTCAGCGATTAGGTTATCGTCATACTTAAATGATACTTATTTATTTCTCCAAGGTTTAACGTCGTCATATGACATCAAAGGCCGTTGACGACAATTTAAAACATACAGTGCAGTGAAATGAATTCATAGCGTCGAAAAGACACCATTTAAGACTGTCCAAACATAACCTTAAAATGTCATTAGTGTTCATTGTTTAACGACATTAAAAAATACAATTCATAAATATACAGTTTGATACATGCAATTTGGTATCTGATGCAAATTCAACAATATTTAGTAGCAATTGTCGTTTACAAGAAAGGTTTCTTAAAATTAATTCTTGATCACCATTACTAATGCACATTTACTTCTTAATCTATTAATTTCAATAACATTTATTTTACAAATTTAGAAGACACGAAAGTTTAACATGAAGTTCACTTTTGGATTTTTAAGAAGTCATCAATCAGTAAATGATACTTTGAACTAAGCGCTTATTATAGTGTCTGCAGAAAGCGATAAAAAGGTGTCGAAGTAAAGCGTAATATTATTGGCGCTCTCCAGACTTTAACGTAAGTAATATTTCAGTTCTTAATTAGAGGAAGAAGAGCACTGCCTTAAGCTAGACCTGAGGCAGCCAAGGGTATGAAGTGTTAGCGACTTCATTTTCATAGCCACGGCATATGAGGGCGGGTGACCAGTCCTCTCCCTCGCCGTGTCGATTTCCCCACCCACAGTGTACGGTCAGTGTACTCATTACGACTGAGTTGACGAGGGGGCGTGGGGGAGCAGAATATCGGCAAAAGTGTCTGCCCTGTCGGGGAGTTGAACCCACGACCTCTCGATTGACGGTCCAGCACGCTAACCAGTACACTATTAGTTAATTTAATTAAGCAACATAAAAATGATTGAAAACGTGAAAACAGCAAACACAATTTTTGCGTATAACAGCGTCCCTAAATTGTGCGCTCCAGCTAGGCAACTACCTGCTCCTTCTTTACTTAAGACCGACCCTGGTCCTCCTTTATCATGGGCTCTGCGGACTGCGGCCTATGGAGATATGCAGGAGCCACGCTGTCGCACTTCAACTCGAAGCCTTCCTTCTTATGTGCTCAACCATCCTCCTGGAACAGTCTACCACTTCAATTCTGTACCGCTGCCCTTGACTGTGTGCAACATACATTTACCAACTGTCTTCAGAGTTCAGACACACTTCTTTCGCTCTCTTAGTCATAGGCACAGAGCCTTAATTTGTGAGTTACTCAAATGTGATATATCAATTATTATTGTTCTCATACATACACGCTTACATGCATACATCCAGGCTCTAATCCTACCGTAGCTATTCAAATCGATACCATAGTATCTTACCATAGTATCTGTGTATTCGATCAGCTTTTCCTCAGTAACTTTTTTTCTTGCTTCAACGAGCAAATGCTTCAGAAAAGCCTAACACAACACCAACGACTCAGTAAAATAATGTAAACGTAAGTTTCCTTCAAATTGAGCAAATCGCAACCTGTCTGGAAAGAATTATAGCAAATGGAAATTTTTCAGACGGTAAGAAAATAACTGAGGCCATGTTACGGTGATCTAGGTTGCTAATGGGCCTATATATATATATATATATATATATATATATATATATATATATATATATATATATATATATAGGTTGACAAACTATTTAAGCCTATTCAGGTTGATAATAGACCTGTCTAATTTGGGTATCCTATCAAAGGGCGACTTCGAAAGGGCGACCATCAAAAGGCGCATTCAAAAAGGCGCCGTTTAAAAGGGCGCAAACAAAAGGGCGACAATCGAAAGGGCGACAAATAGGTTAAAATCGTATAATAACTGAAACAATTGTTTAAATCGGTTTAAATCGTATAATTACTTAAAGAATTGTAATATTATTGAAAAAGGAATTGAAATCGAAATTTGTGTATTAAGATAGGCCTACACTAATGTCTCTTAATAAAATGTTCAGGTTGAGATTTTGATAATCAAAAGTTGAGGTTGAGATTATGAGCGATCCCTCTCAGATAATCCATCTAGTTTCTGTTGCCGTAATCTTCAATCTTAACATATCTCGACCTTTGTTGCTCTTTACAAATTCTCAAACTTTTCCAGCAGCCTAATTTTCTGAAATCTACTGTAACACGTGCGAGTTAGAAAGCAGCACTGTAAGTTTTTCGTTTAAAACCTTCATTTATATACAGGAAAATATCGTCCCAACAGAGTAGATAATTATATACAATAAGCTAGGTAAACTACCGTATGTACATGAAAGGATTAATTGGTATTAATGTTATACAACTTTGTTTATGTGCGCATTTTCCTTGAACCTTTGACTTTGAACTACTGCGGACATTGTCGCCCTTTCGATTGTCGCCCTTTTGTTTGCGCGCCCTTTTGATCAGCGCCCTTTTAACCAGGCGCCCTTTTAAGCGGCGCCTTTTTGAATGCGCCCTTTTGATGGTCGCCCTTTCGAAGTCGCCCTTTTGATAGTAAACCTCTAGGTTGATACTATGATTATAATAGGCCTACCTTGAGTTCGTCTGCTTCGATGAAACCGCTCGAATCTTTGTCATATTCCCGCCAGACCTTGAAAGAGTAAAACAAGCTGCTATTACAAATTTGACCATCACTCCAGTATAGACTCCAAATCTCCTCGCATACTCTTTATAATATAAAGTAAAATTAAGCAGATGAGGAGTAGGAGAAAGAAGGGGACGAGGAAGGGGAAGGAGGAGGAGTAGGAGTAGGAGGAGTCTTGTAGGCTAGTCCAGACAGGTAGCCATCGGAGTAAAGTATCAACGACTTCCTTTTTCTTAGCCTCGGCATATCAATTTTAAAACGGTGAGCGTTTGAGTAGGTTACCTTCATGAATTCCACGGAAGACGACAGAGGATTATCTCTTCGGAAGAGAAGCAGAAAACTTTCATCGGTCGGCAGAATCTGAGCAAGCTATAAACCCACACAGACCACATTCATCGATTCAACATAATATCAGTAGCAGCAACAACAGCAGCAAGATAAGGTCAGATAAGTTATACTAAGTCCAGATAAGGAAAGCCCAGGTAGGACAACATAAGGGAAGTTATAATAATGTGAGGTCAGGTAGAAGACAAGGCAATGTATGGCAAGATGTGGTAAGGTAATTATATATGTCGGTCTTGGTAAGGTAATTATATATTTCGGATAAGACCAAATAAGACAAGGTAATAATAATAATAATAATAATAATAATAATAATAATAATAATAATAATAATAATAATAATAATAATAATAATAATAATAATAATAATAATAATAATCGTTCCAGACCACCATCAGTAACATCTCCAGATAATGTTTGGATCGCCTGAGGGATCATTGATACCTCGGGCAAAAAAAAAAATAATAATAATAATAATAATAATAATAATAATAATAATAATAATAATTATAATAATAGGCCTAATAATAATTACGACAATTTATATGGCGCCGTAACACAGCCATGCCGTTACAAGGGCGCCTTACAAAACAGGTAACGGCAGTCGGGATAAGCCCTAGCAAACAAATGTGATTTTAGCATGGATTTAAAAGAGTGACTCGGCCAATCGAAGGTAAAGTAAGAGTAGGAATGGTATGGTAATGTGTGGTAGGCCTATGGTACGTTTCGGTACCTCTGCGATGTCGATCTTGTTGTCTTGGTTGTCGTCATAGGCATCCATGAACGTCTGTTTGAGGTGCACCATTGCCGTCTCAGACAGAGCCTACACCGCGTAACACATGTAAAGCAGTCGATAGTGTAACGAGTTACGATGAATCGCGGTATGATGTAACGCAATGTAAATGCAAATGTAGTGTAAATGTAAATATAGTGTAGCCTTAGTACAACACACAAATTGAACTCCCAAGGTATACAATTTTACTTATTATGTGCTAATCTAAGCTATTATAATCCAAACGAATTTAGACTAACATCTATAGCTTATTATGGGGCCTAGTCTTTCCTATTCTAATCCGATCTGATCTTTTCAAATGACTTCTAAAGCGCCCTTCGTTGAACCCAATGCATAATGTATTCGTTAACTAGGGTGAGGTGGGAAGAGGGAGAGTTTCAATCTACTGATTGCTCCTGATGAACTAAACTGATGACTGTCATCTTAAATCAGTTCGATGTGTGTGACTCAGACATCGTAGGAGGAAGAAGACTTAGTCATCGCCAGCAACAGCAGCTAAAGCATCATCATCAGCAGCAGCAGCAGCAGCATCATCATCATCATCCATCATTATCATCATCATCGTAATTTCATCATCATCATCACCACCATCATCATCATCATCACCACCACCACCACCATCATCATCATCATCATCATCATCATCATCATCATCATCTCACCATCAACACTATCATCATCGTAATCATCATCATCATCACCACCATCACCACTATCACCACCATCACCATCACCACTATCATCATCGTAATCATCATCATCATCATCATCATCATTATAAGCAGTATCAGCAGGATCTTGAAGTTACGAAGCGAAGGCAGTGCTTCGATATCCATCGATCCGCCTGCTTTGCATTTTCCACCAACGATGCTATCAGATGCACTTCAGGAACACTCGCAGTTTGCCGTCGTCCTTTTCATCAGTCGTATTATCGTTACCTTCATTCTTTATCGTTATCATGTTATCGCTTGAAAACTGTTCGCTTTCGCCGAGGCGCTGTAGACATTTGCCTCACTATCATCATTATCATAACCGTCATGATCATCATCATCATCATCAACGTTGTTGTTGCTGTCATCATCATCGTCATCTTCGTCAACATATTCGCTGTTGTCGTCATCGTCAATGTCATCGTCATCGTTGACTTACGTCAGCGCCGACGTCAGAGATGTTGACACTAGAGACGAACTCCCGAAGGAATCCATCGAGTTCGTTGCCCTCGATGTATCCGTTCCCTGGCAACAACAACAACAGCAACAGGTGTCTCCATTAACAACCTCTTTATAAATTAGCAACAGGTGTCTTTAACAAGACGTCGATAACGACAAAAGACAATTAACAACAGAAGACAATTAACAATGAGTCAACCTCTTTAGAACCTCTGTAGTATAGGATAAGGCAATGTTGATGGTATTGCACTGTATTGTATTGAATCGTATCGTATTGTTTGGTATTGTGTTGTACTGTAATGTAGTGGCGCCCCCACCAGTATGGTGCAATATGAATTACTACTTGCTTTGTTTTGGCGCACCATCGCTGGATACTTTTGTGCATTAGTCACCAGCGCCATCGATATTACTAATTACAATTGCACTTGGGAAATACAAGACATGGCTAATGTTCTATTGTGTTCAATCTGTTCTAATCTATTTTGTTCTATTCTGATCTATTCTGTTCTACTATGTTTCTAATCTAATCTGATCTGATATGATCTGATCTGATCGATATCTACTCTACTGTACACTACTTTATTCTGCGCTACTCTAATCTAATGTCCTCTAAAGCAGTGCTTCCCAAAGTTTTCAGTATGACGGACCGGCAAGAATTCACTTTGAGTCTCACGGACCGGTAGGAACCTTCCCACTGCATGAGGACCGGTGCCCAGTTTATTAATTATTGCTCTTTATCGATGACCTATAATATATTCCTCAATTTATATGTATTAAAATTGATATAATTGCATGCTTCGCCAATTCTATGACTCTATTGGCCTTAAATGCTAGCCTAGTAATTGTTTTCGTTGTGACTTTTAAAATATAATAGCCATTTCTTCATTCCGAGACAATTTGAGCAGTTTCTTGACACAGTTTGCAGACCGGCAACTGCGGGCTTGCGGACCACCACCATGGGAAGCATTGCTCTAAAGGGCGTTTGATATTTTTCTGCTCTTCGCGTGTTATGCTATTGCTGCTGCTGCTGCTATAGATGTTGCTATTAGGTCTACTATAGGTTGCCTTACTTGCCTAGTGTAGCATACTGATATACTTAATTTGGTCTTCTTCATTTATACAGCGCCACCAGAATACAATGCAATAGAAACTGGTGTCGAGCCTCGACATGATTGGCAGCTCAGCTGAGGGCTGATCAGGTGTACACGAGTAAACCACATTACGTCATTTATGATTTATCTGTTCTCTGCGCTCGTGGGGTGACAGCCGTTTCATTTTAATGTCCTTGTTTCGTGATATATTGGAATCCAAGCCATTCAAACTGGGATTAAGTCCATTCAAATTCACTCTACGCAAACTAACCTAATATGCCTTGTCGATTTTGTTTTGACTAAGCCCGTGTGAATTAACTGGTTCCCGCGGATCGGTGTTTTGGTGCTGTGTAAATCTAGAGATCACGCTTACGATTGTATAATATACCCTACACCATATATCTTACCCTATTTGTCTACCATACCCCATCCTACCAATACTACTCCCTGAATTCCGTCTTCATCAACTTCAGCTCGTTCAGAATGCAGCAGCCAGACTTCTTGCTGATCTACCGAGATAGTCACACATATCCGACTATACATACAACGTGAGCTCCACTGGCTTCCAGTGGCTGATCGTGTGCAATTCAAAATTGCAACGCTGGTTTGGAAGGCTACGACTGGCACTGCTCCGGACTACATTGCCGAACTGTGCCTTCTAGTCGGAGCACAAACTGGTCGGCGGGCTCTCCGGTCTGCCTTGCGAAATGACTTGATTGTACCTTCGTTTCGAACAAACCACCCGTGCTCGTCGGGACTTCTCGATTGCGCCGCCACGGATCTGGAACGCTCTGTGCGTGCTACATAATCCTTTATGTGGCCTGAGGACCCGTTTGCAAAATGGTGTTGGGGGAGTTTCTCACTTCCACTTAGTCAGTGGGTCCTAGACATGAAAAATCACCGAGGTGCTCTTCGGCCATGACGCCACGAATGGCGCTATGGACAAATTCAATATGGCCGTCGTCGGCCATATTGGAAAAATTCAACTTTTTGTTTCTTACAGTATATGCACGTGTAATACCTCTAATGTTACTGATTTCGGTATGTAGAATTCATTTCTGACATTGTTTTCATCATTCGGGGTCATCTTTAGCTTCAAAGGTCATGGTCAAGGACATTTTGTTGCATCAACGATGTCGATTATAACTTGGCCAAATATAGCAGTAGAAACAGGTGTTATATCTCTAATGTTACTGATTTCGGTATGCAGAATTCATTTTCTGATATTGTTTTCGTCATTCTGGGTCATCTTTACCTTCAAAAAAGTTGAATTTTCCAATATGGCCGACGACGGCCATATTGGATTTGGCAATAGCGCCATTCGTGGCGTCATGGCCGAAGAGCACCTCGGTGATTTTTCATGTGTCCAGGGACCCACTGACTAAGTGGAAGTGAGAAACTCCCCAACACCATTTTGCAAACGGGTCCTCAGGCCACATAATGATTAACACGCGCTATATAGTTTTTCTCTAAACTCTTAAAGACGCACTTTTCAGCTGTTTGATGGCCACGTA
>JACEVL010003450.1:0-11814 GCA_020284085.1 Aporrectodea caliginosa
TTCGTAATGTTGGTTAATCAGTTATGCTTAGTGAAAAATTTAATGATGTTTACAGCAGAAGTTTCAGTCTCAGAAATAAAGTATTTTACGTTGCTAAATTATTCCAATGTCTTCAATGCCGTACTTGACGTTAGTAGGCTAAGTATAGCCTACACAGTCTACCTACGTGCATGATAACTAACATCAATCCAGCTTCCATTTCATCCAGAATTTTTTTCATCAATCCAGCTTCCATTTCATGAAGAAAATGTCCTATTTCTATTTAACCAAAAAACCATTTTTCATCAATGGAACTTTTATTTAAGCAATTAAAGAACTATTCTCATGAGTCCAGCTTCTACTTAGGGAAAGAATTATTTTCATCATTCCAGCTTCTGTTGCATCAAAAAATTAGTTTCATCAATCCAGCTTCTATTTACAGTAAAAATTATTTCCATCAATCCAACTTCTATTTAAAGATAGAAATGGTTTCATCAGTCCCACTTCCAGTTAATGAAACAATTTTTCCTCAATCCAGCTTCCATTTCAATTTGACGACATAAAATAATTTACCAACCTAAACTACGGGTTTACCTAACGAAAGAAATATTTGTCATCAAAGGAAAGAAATATTCTCATGGATCCAGCTTCTAATTACGGACACAATTATTTTCATCATTCCAGCTTCTGTTGCATCAAAAACTTTCATGAGTTGCCGTTTCACATTCAATTCAACTTAAATAACGCACAGCGCTCGACATCGTAATATTATTTTCACCAAAGAACTCCATAAACGAAACTAAGTAGGGCCTACTGTTTGTTTAACATTCCACTTTGTCTATGACATTCGCTCGTATGCACGTAACCACGTAGCAGCATCATCTTCGCATTTTATTTTTGCTCTAATTTGAATTTTCTCTTTATTATTATACATAGCCTGCGACCAGCCTGCGACGGCCATACGCCATTATTGACAAGTAAACAACAACAAGATCGAGAGAGTAGGGCAAGCGTAGCACGTCACTGCTTATGAATATTCAATTACGTGAACCGGCCAATAAGACGCTGCCTAAGGCTAGTATGCTATGAGACCCATTAGAGATTGCCTACATGCCTACCGGTTGCAGCAGAGTGATTGAAGGAGATGGGTGATTGGCATTTTAGATAGCGCTAGGAGTGCTCTTTCGGCCCTAGTTAGGGCTTTTACATAATTAGAGGATAAGTATTCTAGATATAGAACCAAACTTCAGCATGTCCTTCCGATTTCTGCAACACATTTCAGCTTCACATTGACAGTGTTTCAATGGCTTCCTATGAGAAAAGTGGTTTAGGGCGATGAGTAATTGGAATTTCTGATATTTTCATTATTTAATATGGTTATTCTAGGCAATTTATCATATATTATAATTCAGGGACTTCGAATTTTAATTTCAATATCAATATTATTGCGCCCGCTACGCGCACAGATTTGAATATGAATATTACTGCGCACTTGGTGGACTCCCACTTGCAACTTCCATGGTTGTTTTCAAGCGGCCATTACAAATTTCGTTATGAGAAATATTGCATATTTAAAATAACTTTTTTACTTTATCTCCTTCATTTTAACAAATTCTAAGTATACTAGTACATTAATTGGGCAATGGATCGTTATTGTTTTTAACCTGGAACGCATAAATGGTATGTAAACAACTTAAAACAAGTAAATTATAAGCGACGCTAACACGGTAAAGTACGTATTCACGCAAAGAATCATGTTCACCAGTCCAACTTCTATTTACGAGAATAATTATTTTCATCGATCGAATTTCTATTTACGCACAGAAATATGTTCACAAATACATATTCTATATGTGTAAACATTTTTTTCATGAATTCAACTGAGCGTGAAACGTTTAATTATTTAGCAACCTAAAGTACGGGATTGAAAGCATGGTCTGAATTTAGCAACCTAAACCACAGAATAGATAAAGCGTACGTCGGTCGATTTCGGTGGAAGTTTAAATCCACGTAAGCAGTTAAATTCGTCGGAACTTCCATGAACTGGACTGTTGGATTAAAGTCGATAGCGAGTCGAATATAAGAGCGAAGGGATTCATACAAATCTTCCATATTCTACTTTACTACAAGAAGATGCGATGCTACGTGAGTTCTACATTTTACAGAAGAGATTCACTCGTCAACTCAACTAAAGACATGATCGTCATCATCATCATCCACAGTGAGATCTACGCTTGTCTGGAGTAAAAGTCCGTTGGGGTTATACAGAAGTGACTACAAGAATATCTACGTGGGAGGTATTTAATTCCCCTTAGGCCTAATACCCTGTAGAATGCGCTGGTTTAAGTAAGGATAGTTTATAGAATTAAAACAATCTTAATAGATTACCCTAGACAAGAAAACGAGACCATAATTATTTAGATAACATTTCATTAGTTTGACGATTTGATGATAATTAATATTTAAATTTGAAATGTGTTGCATTGATTTGATTGGTTGAACTATATAACTTGACATACATTCATCCAATCGCAATGGATTTAGACTTTATAGGTAACACGTACACACGATCAGTGTATACCCGAAAATAGATAAAAATCTATTATTAGGGGACCGTTACAAATCTGGGTGCCACGTCCGGGATTAGAACAATTAATTTAGATAATTAATTAGGGGATATAACCCACGGATTAGTGTGATTAGTTTTACAGTAGCGTTAGTAACAGATCTTACTTGATTCTGTTGCGGGTGAAAGACCGATTAGCATACTAATTTGATGCGTGACGTAACGACAGTTTGAGACGCTGACGTTTATTGGATATTATAAGGTCAGGTTAAAATAGCACTTGTAAGGCTGACTATTATTGGTGTGAAAGAGGTCAGGTCAAGGTAGTTCACGAAAGTTTAAACAGTGTTTACCGAAGTTTTTATAGCGCGTTCGCCTATAATTAATAGCCATTGCAATGGCAGCTGAATTCCAAAAATGGATGAAGATTGCTTCAGAGTTGGGGTACGAGGGAACGGAACTGAGGAATTTCGTTAAAGAAAAACAAGAAGAATGTAAAGCAGAGAAATTGGGGCAAGAAGAGTTAGAAAAAGAGCAAAGGTTAGCAGAAAGAGAGGATAGACTTAGAGCCGAAGAGCAAAAGAGGATCTCCAATGAGAGAGAAGCGAATTTGAAACAATTAGAGATAGAAAGTACGAAGGAGATCAAACTGAAAGAATTGGAGATAAGAGCGGCTCATGATAAGCAACAGGCAGAAAGAGGTGATTTCGTTCAAAATGGTGTAGGCAGAGAATATGCAGGTACAAGCGATCACACTAAGAATGTGAAAATGCCGATGTTTAGAGAAGACAGAGATTGTCTCGACGCTTATCTACTACGGTTTGAACGGGCTTGTACCGTGTATGAGGTACCCGAGAAGTTTTGGGCTATGACACTTGCTAGGTCGTTAGAAGGAAAAGCCCTAGAAGTCTATCAGAGACTCGACGTTGAGCAAGCGCATGATTACGAGAAGTTAAAGCAGGAATTGCTTAGAAGGTTCAAGCTCACGGAAGGAGGGTATCGCAAACTTTTCAAGACTTCTAGAAGACAGGAAGATGAGACAGTGGAACAATTCCTACAGAGAGTACAAAGGTACTTAAGACAGTGGTTGTTAATGGCAGGGTTCAAAGATGATTATGAAGGTTTGGAATCCTTGATTTTGAAGGACCAGTTCTTTGTCACCTGTGATGACGACATGAGATGTTTTCTTAAGGAAAAAGGAAAATGAGTTTAGCAGATACGCTAGTACAGGCTCAGAACTATGTCGAAGCAAAAGAAAGCAGAGAGAAGAAGTGGATCCCCACTTTTAAGAAGCGGGATAAAGATCTTAGAGATCACATGAGAGAGTCTGATTGTGAAGACGTTGAGAGACACAATGGTGGTCCGAATAAGAGTAAGACCAGAAAATATAGAAATCCTAAAGAGAGGAACCAATTCAAGAATGATTGGGATTTCCGAGAAAGAAGAGCAGTGGGTGAGGATGTCGAGTATAGGAAAATGGGGTGTAACCGTTGTGGGTCACCATACCACCCTGCTCATAAATGTAATAAGGTGATTCAAACCAATAAGGTACACACAATGGCTACGATGCTATGTGTAGATGAGGAAGAAGAAGAAGAAGAAGCAGGATCAGTAGTTCATATAGCATGTTATAAACATGAGAGCGCTAGTGTCGCTAAGAACACGATCCTCATTGAGAAAGACAACATGAGCACCGTTAGGATTAATGGACAGACAGTGAATTGTCTTTACGATACAGGTGCGTCATGTGTTGCTGTTAGGAAAGGTTTGGAGAAACCTAAATCATACACTGGTAGAAAGATAACCTGTGTACTAGCCAATGGTATTAAAAAGAAATATCCTACGGCATGGATAGATATCAAAGGAGAAGAATTTACGGGTAAAGCTGAAGCCCTGGTAATTGAGAATCTAGTCGAAGAATTGATTGTGGGACCGAGCTTATACAAGAAAGCTCGTGTCACAAATAAGCCAGTGGTAAGCACAGTTGATGTGGGGACGAACACTGATATGAACGTCGAGACTAGTGTTAAAACGGTGGGTCGAGAAGAATTTCCCCAGCTGATAAGAAATAGCAACATGGCTATGAAGGAGATTGCTGTAGAGGTTAAAGAACCTAAACACAACTCTAAGTCACAGGGCGAAAGAGAGAAAATAGAAAGGCCTATAAAAGAGGTGTCTACGAAAAGTGTGGAACAGGAGTACTTAGGAGAAAGAAAGAGATTTGAGAAGAAGTTGAGAAATCCTGATACAAGGAATGGCGCGAATTATCAGATAAAAGATAAGTTCGATAGAGATGTGAGATATAAAGCGAACAGGTGGAATTGGCGAAGGCCAGAGCATAGGAATAGTGGTGTAGATAAAGCGGAATCAACTGCAGCCAGAATTAGAAGTAGAAATGGAAATGTTTGGAGATCAAGAGGGAATGATGAAACCTATGCGTTCTGGAAAGATAATGCGCAACAGGGTAAATCATTTGGTAGAGAAAACGTTGAAGCTCGTGCGTTCCGAATGGGTAATGCGCAACAGAGACGACCATTTACAAGGGAAAATCAAAGAAGACCACAGAGATCTTCTGATGGATTTTGTAGAAGGCGTGAGGATGATAATTACGCCAATAGTAATGGTCGCGTGTGTAGAGAGAATGGTGAGGAGGGAAATTCAAGGAATTTTGGTTGTAGGACATCCAGTAGATTTGACAGATGTCATAGAGATGAACAGTGGTGGAGGAAATCACATTGCGAGCGATAACTAAACCATCATTAAATTAAGAAGATGAATAGTAGTTAAGTATTGGCAAAACCAGAGTGATGATACGTTTGAGATGTAGGGATTAGCTAAGTAATATAGATATTAAGGCGTTCAGATAATTGCTGTTGTTATGCAAAAAATAACAAAGTGAAGTTAAAATGCTAAGTAATGTGCACAGCGTGAGTTGAACTGTGTAATGTTAGTTTCTTCAAAGAGTTTATATGTTGATGATTAGTTGAGCATAAGAATAGTCATTGTAGAGTTGGGTTATCTACAAGTGAAACAATGTTAGTATATTCAAGGAATTTCTTAGGAGCTGTAGATTATTATAGGAAGTTCAAGGAGAATGAGAGAGAGAAGGTATTCGGTTGAAGAAAGAGAGTGCCTTGCGATGGTTTAGTGGAGTCGGAAATTTAACCAGTAATTACATGACAAAGATTTCATAATAGCGACTGACCACAAGAGACTACAATAGTGGAAGACTGGTAGTATTAGGAACGCAAGGGTAATGCGTTGGTACATAGCACTGCAGAACTATAAATTCAGAGTCAAATACATTAGAGGTAGTGACAATGTAGTGGCAGACTATCTAAGTAGAGGACAGGAATAGTCAGTGTATCAGAATCAGATGTAAACAGATGATAGGTAAAATTAGAGTATAGGTAAGACAAATGGTGATTATCAGAGAGTGTCTATCTCTGGAAGTAATTAAGTGTTGTAAGTGTTATTACAGCGATAGCTATAGTTAGAATGTTAGTTTTATGTTGAACATAGGAATAGATAAGAAGTTTGTTTAATATAAAAAGGTCATTGAATAGAGAATTTGTAGCAAATTCTACTTATTGGGGGTCTGTTGTAACGATTCCCTTATTATTATAACAAACATTCATATCTCTTCATATATACGTATATAGATTTTTATAGGTACAGTAGGAAATTGTATCATTAATGATTAATTATAACATTCTTTGTGTTAAACTTTAATTAATCAACCAGCGTAGATAATCGGCGCAATTCCAGGGGAATTATTAGTCTTTATTGTCTGAACGTCATGGATACATAACTACGATGAAACCATGCCATTGGACAAATTCAAACGTTGTCACGGTTGACCAACAGACTTTGACCGCGCATGCGCATTACAAGAAGAGGACGGTGTGCAAAGAACCGTTAAGGAGTTCTTCGCCCGATGCTGGGAAGAATGGCGTTTTGCGTGGCGTTTCTAAGTGCAATTTAAGGCATTAGAGCGTCGAAAGTATATTTTATCGTAAGTCGTTAGATTACGATAAGAACTATACTCGTGGAGTATAAGTACAGTGCTGTGGAGATAAGATTTAGTCAAAAGGAATCTTATAGTCGAACTGAACTATACGTCGGTCGATTTCGGTGGAAGTTTAAATCCACGTAAGCAGTTAAATTCGTCGGAACTTCCATGAACTGGACTGTTGGATTAAAGTCGATAGCGAGTCGAATATAAGAGCGAAGGGATTCATACAAATCTTCCATATTCTACTTTACTACAAGAAGATGCGATGCTACGTGAGTTCTACATTTTACAGAAGAGATTCACTCGTCAACTCAACTAAAGACATGATCGTCATCATCATCATCCACAGTGAGATCTACGCTTGTCTGGAGTAAAAGTCCGTTGGGGTTATACAGAAGTGACTACAAGAATATCTACGTGAGAGGTATTTAATTCCCCTTTAGGCCTAATACCCTGTAGAATGCGCTGGTTTAAGTAAGGATAGTTTATAGAATTAAAACAATCTTAATAGATTACCCTAGACAAGAAAACGAGACCATAATTATTTAGATAACATTTCATTAGTTTGACAATTTGATGATAATTAATATTTAAATTTGAAATGTGTTGCATTGATTTGATTGGTTGAACTATATAACTTGACATACATTCATCCAATCGCAATGGATTTAGACTTTATAGCAAAGATGTTAGAGCCGTAGGCTAATATATGACACTCCATGCATCTGAATGTACACCTCACCTACCTTGGGATGTGTGGCGCCACCAAGCGAATGGCTGACCACTCACGTTATCAACACTGACAACATGGCTTCGAAGCGAGGAGGGAATTGTTGTGCTGCAATTAATTGTAGCATAAGGACGTACAATTCTCAAAATATTTCACTATTTAGATTTCCGAAAGATGCCGCAAGGTATGTATAAAGTAACCTTTAAATTGTTTTAATAAATGTTTGACGACTGCTGTCGGTGATATAGGCTACTTGACACACTTCTCAGGACTCGGTCCGCTCGAATAAAATTATTATTGGTAAACCATTTTTCGGAAGCTATAAAAATACTAACAAAACTCCAGGGTGAAACTTTGCGTTGCTAGAGTGATGTTTGTACAGTGATCAAATGCTTAATTCTGATGCAAGCTTAAAATGTAACTTTATGTTCCAATTTTGGACACCGCATCGTTGTTTGGCAGTGGATTGTTATGCCTAATTATTATCAGGACCGGATTTGGGCATGGTCAACATGGGCGCCAGCTCAGAGGCCACCACCACTTAGGGGCCCCACAGTTGCAATTATATTTTTTGTGTCCCTTCACTGCATGTGTCATCTGACTAGCAAAGAGATTCTAAGATTGACTAGTAACTTCTCAGTGGTAGGCTTCTGATTCTGATTGACCAATTTTGACCATTGTACTAAATAATCATAATTTTGAGGTGTGGGTTGTCTGTGTTGGAGACTGTAAAGGCACCATATTGGGCACCCACGTGCCACACCACGCTAAATTCAGTCAGAGCTGCTAATGTGGCACGGTGGCTGACTGGTTAGAGCGGTTAACCTGTAACGTGGAGAATACGGGTTCGATCCTCATCCAGGCGGTTACTGTGTATAGGCCTACATACGGACCGTGAGCAAGTCCTTCGCGCACAATTGCTCTGCTTCATCGTCTGCTAACCTGGCTATACATAAATAAATTTGCTTATAACATGCACTGCAAAATTCTATGATACGAATTGCTTAGTTATATGCTGTTATTGTTTTATTATGTGAGAACAGGTGTAAGAAGTGGAGAGTTAACAAACGGCGTTCAGATCTGGACTGTACAAGCGTTGAAGTGGACACACAACTTTTATCTTCATGTGACCTGGATTTCAACAGATTTGACAATGACGATATATCCAGAAGCACATTATCTAAATCATTTTCACAATTACGTCCAGAATTATCAACAAACAGCTTAGTGACAGCGATATATCTAAAACTGGAACGAAATTGTGTGACATCAGGATTGTCCCTGTGTCCTCCACAACCACGGATCGTTGGAAAAAAATTCTCTATGCAGTCCTGGTTTAATCGAGATGTTAACAAGAACTTATATTTCTTCTCTGCACATAAATTTGGGGATCATAAATATTATAATTATGTTAATATGTAAATATGCTTTTGAATTATATAAACTGGATAGTGTTATGCACAAGTGGACCAACCCCAAAATTCACTATTGTCCAGGAAACGATTTTTTTTAAAATTCTCTTTCAATTTTAAATGAAAATTTTTACTTTTAATTATGCAAGTGCAAAAATGTACGTTTGATATTAGGATGATATTGTATTCAGCAATTTGCAAATGAAATTTCATCTGGAAAAATAAATGTTGGTTGGTCCATTTGAATCCTAGAAATTTGTGGTTGGTCCATATGAATTTTAACGTATAATTGTGGGTTGGTCCATTTGAATCCTAAAAAATTGTGAGTAACTTGTCCATTAAATGTTTATTAGACGTGGAAAATTACTTTTACTGACAATTATTTGAGTATCACATAATCATCAGGCTATTTTGGCATATTAGGCACACGGTTTACTTAACGCGTAATTTAATTAAAACCATGGAAATAATAGAGTCCATAACGCAGTGTCAATTTTTGACACGCCGCTATGAGCCCTATTATTTTCATGGGTAATCAGAGACGATGTCAATGAAGGAAAAAAGGCTATAGGCGTAAAGACTTCACGTTTCTGAAATTCTTTGATCAAACTTTAATGTTTAACTCAAACTAATGTTTGCATGAACCACTTTTGTGACAATAATCACTGTATAAAGTTGGAAACATACAATGTTAGGGAACATAGGCCTACCTTTTAAAAAGTAGGCCTATCTAATAAATTCCTCATAATGCAATCTTATCGGATCATTCACAAACAATTCGATAGGTATATTATTCATATAACTCAGAAACTTATTTTTTTTTCACTTCCCCGTGTGCATTTTTACTTAGCGCTTTTCCAATTAAAAATCATCTGCCAGTCCTTGGACCATCTGAACATTCTTCTTAGGTCTTCTTGCAGTAACTCCACTGTGAGATACTTGTTTGGTCCAGTAGCGTTCGTATGACTTCGTCTGCGCAAATGGACCAAGCCGCGTTCTGTGGCTTGGTCCCTGTTATGCACAACTGGACCAAGCCACGGTTCTGTGGCTTGGTCCAGTTGTGCATAAAAGAGTCGCAGGTTGGTCCAATAGTTTTTCGCTATTTATTAAACATTCTGATGGTCTAGAACGTTGATCTAAGTGTCAAAAGATGCAGAAAATGATTCTGAATTTAATGGAAAAATAAAAATAAATTGTGAAATTTTGAGGGTTGGTCCACTTGTGCATAACACCATCCAACTGTGAATGAACCTTTGGTCATGGAAATGGACTTCTGAGTCGTAATTGTTGACAACGTTTCTTTACTAATGATTAAGGTAATAAATATTATGTGAAACTGTGTAATACTGGTCAGCTGCATGCATGTAGTTCAATGTTAATATGTAAATATGTATATTTGAATTATGTAATATGATAAATGGCTGAATACAGCGTTATAACGTAAACCGATATATATGTATGGATATATATGTATGGATGTACATTTATACTATATAAACATGTGTAGGGATGATTTTGTGTATCTTTTATACATAGATTAGTTTCAAAACACACATAATCTTATATTTGTTTATCCAAAAGTACAAAATGTACGCAATAATATACAATATTGCTAATTAATGGGTCCAATTGTTAAAAGTGATGTAATTTCGAGGTGCATTCACATAATGTACAACTAAATACACCATTCTGTGCAGAAATGAATGCTGAATCCAATGCTATATTACAAGTTATGATATGTAAAACCAAACACAAAATCCAGGGGGGGGGTGGTAACCACCCCCTTTTGGTAGTCCGTGTTACAAAAAAAGCTTGGTAGCCCTAGGGTTAAGACATTAATATCGCTGTGTGAGCGGTGTGGTTATTATAATGCCAAGTTAAGACAGCGCCGCGGTGGGCTACATCGTGACTTTAGACAAGAGTGGGAACGACTGTCATCGATTTTCATTGAATAATCGGTTAGGCCTAAATAAAAATAAATAAATAAAAAATGAAAAACCAATTGAACAGAGGACTAGGTTAAGTTATTATTACAAATAAACTTCCATTTATGGCGTCATCGAGTATGGACGACTACCTTGAAAAGTTGTTAGCTGCGTTTAACGGGCCTCCAGCTCTCCGGAATATTATACAGAATATTCTTGATGAGTCTATCCCGGAAGCAACCAAACGACGCTTGTTGAAACCACTACTTCCGAGGCCTGTTCCTCCGGTGCGGAAACAAAGAGGTGTAAAACGTAAAGCCCTTCTGGCAGAGTTTGACCCCCTGTTATTCAAGAAGGATAAAGGCGGACCACTACCACCTATTCTACTACAGAAAGAGTTCGCCAACAAGTGTTTGAGAGATTACCGAACAGTGGTACCTATTGATCATGGATCAGAGGGAGATCCACTATCATTCTTGAGTGCAATGGAACCTAGTATTAAGAATCTTATAAATGAAGACCTGACTAGACATCGTGGTATAAAATACTCAGCAATGCTAACAGTTGAATTTGAAAAATTAGGACTCAAAACAGACAACACCATTAAAACGACCGCCTATTTCAGGACAAAGGCATATGAAGTTCTCAATGCAGGTGAAACTTGTAAGTCCGTGCAGGCGACAATGTAGCTAAAGTATTGTTTTGCTCATTTAGCAAAACTTCGCAATGGTGGTGGAACGAGACCATGTTCTGAGTGTGGGAAGGGCGTTAACCCTCGGGCTACCAAGGGGATGTTGCCACCCCCCTCCTTAGGAGTTTTTTCATCTCAAACTTTCCGTATGGGATAAAAATTTGAACTTTTAGGTAGCTGTAGGGGGTTCATTTACACACGTTTTGAGGTAAAATGTGAGATGATATCTCACACCGTTCAAAAGTTATACCCAATATACCCGAGGTACCAGGGGGGGTGGATACCACCACCCCCTAGATTTTCGACTATATCTTATCCGTCATTTAATATTAAGAGACACAAATTATACCATTCTATAGAGGGAATGTGGGGCTACATTTCTATGGTCACTGAGTTGACCTGAGACAACCGGAAGTGCATCAAAAATAAATTATAATACGCGTAACATGCGTGAAAAATGGCTGAATGGAAGACTCCCCCTTAGTTTTTTGTCTAT
>JACEVL010003451.1:0-12909 GCA_020284085.1 Aporrectodea caliginosa
CTTATGTGAAACGAGAGAGATCGCAAAGATTGTACTACCACAGTCAACTATAGTGCTTACGAATCCGTTCATCATTATATAAGCAGCTTTGGCAGAGAGCGACGGCGTATAATAGTGCGGGTCTGGTGCAGATAAAAGTATGCTCAAAATATGTGAATCTTCATTTGCATTCTCAGAGAAGGGCAATTCCTGTCCAGTCACATTCAGATTACAGACGGAAGCAATAAACGAGGCATTATTGTAAGTTATTTCATTCTATCGTTTGGAGCTGCGGACAATTGTCAAGACAGTGTCGGCATTTATTTAGCTACGAAGTGCTTCGGACCGTTGAGCAGTTAAGCTGTTTTGAGGATTAGGTCAAAAGCGGTTGGACCACACCAGACGGAAAGCGCCTCATGTGTCTCAGCTAAGGAGTATGCATCTGGAGCTCGGCCGTGAATGTTTGCCCAAGTATCACTAGTGGACAGCAACACCAAGGAGGAAAGAACCTGACGTACGTCAGCAGAATAGCAGCTCTACAGCAGATGACCTAGGATGGAATCATTTGGCAGCATGGGTTTATTTAGGGGTGGTTTACGGGTTCAGATCTTCGAAAAATGCATTACTGTTATACAACACTAAAAATGTAGAAAATATACCACCAAGTCTAATGGTAACCCCGAAACCTATAACAAGTTAACAACCCACGAAATAGTTTCCTGGCTACGTCCCTGTTTGGCAGCCTGGTTGAGGCCGATTTGTTGGAACCAAGATCCAGCTCGGAGAACTAGCGCAGCCACTGCAGTGGCACACAACTTTTCAAAGTGATCTACGAGAATAACGTGGTCGCACCGACACAATCTTTCTAATTATCTATATTATAATCCAAAGTCTCTTTTTTCTGTCCTTCCGTATGTTTGTCCGTCTCGCTAAAGGCTCCGAAACGGAACGCTTTAGCGATTTACAAAATTTTACAAAACATTATTACGCCACGTCATGGTCAACGCGACTATTTTCAGCTCACAATTTTATTTAAACGCCGATATATGGACATTTTACATTTACAACTTTTTAAACGAGGCTATCTTAATACCGCCCATAGTATGGCCATTTGTTCACGTCACGAAGGCTTAAATTAATATGCAATCTTACGTCACGACGAGGATCTAGGTCAACGCTCTGATTCGCAACCAATCACGATGACCGTTGATTTCAAATCAGAAGTGGTCTCGCCCACGGCTGAATTTATAGGTAATCGGACTTAAAAATTCGCCAATGCAAAACTTTAGGGATACGAAATTTTTAACGAACGTTTTCATTTGAATTTCTATAGATCTCAACCCAACTTTATTTCAACTCAAAATTTACTTTAAATTCCGATATTTGGACATTTTAAGTTTCGATGTGTTCATAGTCTGTTTCAATGCCATTGAAATCTAGCTATGCAGGAGTATAGCCTATATCGCGTAGAGTTGATATTAAACAATTTCAAGCCAGCGCGTAAATTCGCCAGAGGGATACACGAAAAATGTGCACATCGTTAAATTCAAATTCACGGGCGCTGACGAAGATGTCGTTAAATTCAAATACACGGGCGCTGAGGAAAACCCAGGCGAACGCCGGGTAAAAACTGCTAGTCTTCAATAAAAAAGACAAGTTTGAGATTGAACGATAATTGCAATTTTGTCAACATCCAGCACCACGCGTTTGAGAGCGAGCAAAAATAATCGCCCTTTTTGGGAAGATGTAGGTAGGCGCCTCACACTTAGACTGGTGTTGCACACATATAAACAATTGCAGAAGCCATTCTCGAAATTCTTTACCAATATTATTATAGCTGCAGTGGTAACAATTCGCAACGCTTCGATAATAGCAATAGCAGCAGATAAGTTAACGAGGCCAGAAGACGCATACGAAGCGATTGGATGTTTGACCGAAAGGATGATGAGCCTAACCGACCGACCAGTGATGTAGGGTCTAAGCTTACCGTCGCCAACTCCACCTCTATGCTTTTGAATGAGTCGTTTGCTCCTTCTTTCAGCATGGCCCGTTTTGTTGTCAGGTATACTTCCTAATCAATGCGACCGAGAAGGATCAATTTCTTGGAAAGGTTCCATTGATGCGCGGTTAGCTTGCGTGAAGTAGATGCACTGATATCGCGATCAGAGTAAGCACTAAGTTGCTGCAAGAAGAACAGTTCATTCCTAGCTGATTTGGAAGCCACGGTTCGCTATTAAAGGGGCGCAAATCAAAAAGGGCGAAATCAAAAGGGCGCAATCAAAAGGGCGCAATCAAACGGGTGTATGTTCGAAAGGGCGACAATCAAAAGAGCGCATGTTTAAAAGGGCGAATAGCAAAAGGGCGCATGTTTAAAAGGGCGAATAGCAAAAGGGCGCATGCTTAAAAGGGCGAATGTAAATAAAGAGCGTGGTTATAGCAGCGAAGAGCAAACGGGCGAAATCGAACTACTACTGCACGAAAATCAAATAATTATTATTCATAATCTACTTCTAATTGTCGAAATTATCATTTGGTTGAGGTATACAATTTTAAGGTAAACACGTAGTTTAGCTTGGTAAATTCAGACCATGCTTTCAGTCTCGGACTTTATATTGGTAAATTATTTTAATATCGGGGAAAACGTTTCACGCGCTCTCAATTTGAAATGGAAGCTGGATTGATGACAATAATTCATTGCTTACCCAAATGGAAGCTGGATTGATGAAAAATAATTGCTTAGGAAATGGGAGCTGGATTGATGAAAAGAACTGTTGCAATGGGAGCTGTTTATTGAAGACTCTATTCAATGGAGACCGATTGATGAAAAGTCTAGTTCCATGGGAGCTGGATTGATGAAAAGACTAGTGTAAATGGGAGCTGGATTGATGGAAGGACTTCTTACAATGGCAGTTGGATTGATCAAAATAATTCTTTCAATGGGAGCTAGATTGACGACAGCTATCATGGGCATTGTCATATAGTACGGCATTGAAAAGATCATATATTATTTTACGAAATTCGATTTTCATAAATCCAGCTTCTATTTAACCAAACAATTATTTTCATCAGTCCAGCGAAATGACCAACAACGTGTTTCCGATATTAAAATAATTTACCAATTTAAACATCGCTTAAGTAATTTACCAACCTAAACTGCGGGTTTACCTAATTTTAAGCCCTTAGGGCCTACGTAGGGTAAGATACCCAAATATGGGCATTGGGCACCTCAAGGATTTTATCTGATAGTTCATAATCAACTTAGGACAAGATAAAACAATGTTTGTCAAACTAATTTTCAACACTGCTGTTACTAGAAAATCATTGAAATAAAAACAAAATGTCAAAATTTACTTAGAAAATATTGAAAATATAAGGAGCCCTGTGGTGCCCATAATAAGCACTGGTGTCTTAATGATGGGCCCCATGTCCATATTAAGTTCAAACATATGTACTTAAAAGTTTAATGTAGGCTCTAACGTTAAAATGTTATGATTTTCAATTGCAAAATTATAATAAAATTCCAAAATAAATCCGCAATTGCTTATCTAGGCCTACATTATACAGTAACAGGTTAACACTAGAGAGACCTGAAACTCCAGGAAACTTAAAACCTAAAAGTGATTAACCACGCAAGTCGATGTTGGCTATTCAACACATGACCGACAAGTGAAGGTTTCATCATCTAGATTTCCATATCCTTCTGCACAAGAAAAGTGATACCAGGATTGGCATTTCGAGCAGCCTAACCATTCTTCATCTGCCTTTTGATCATCTGGTTGTTTATATATAAACTTGCACAACTTGCAGCTTTCATCTGAAATGTCAGTAGACATCTTTACACGACTCCATTTGTTTTCTGCCGAACCTCCTTTTGTTGATTTTCTTTTTCCTTACCTATTTCTCGCTTGTTTTCATTTTTAACAATACGTTGTTCATAAAAAGTGTCAGAAAAGGACTTCTTCGCACGACCGCGTTTGTTTTCTGCCGGTATTGAGACTTTTGAAGAAACAACTTCAGCCACTTTTTCCTTGCCATCTTTTCTTCTGTATTAAAGTTGAGAAGTATTTTATTTTTTTCACAAAAAGTATAAACATTACGTCGAACGTCCGCTGTTGATAAACTAAACAGTCTTGACTCCATATCCAAAATGAGAGTAGTCAGGTCATCTTCCTATTTTGGTGTTAAAAGTGTGAGATGGCCAAGCGCTTTCCAAACTCCCTCACCTTTCCCCGCCTTTTTGCATGCCTCTGTATTACAGAGGCATGCAAAATGTTCCCTGTGGAATACTGTATTGTTTTGCTGATTTCTTTTTGCTCATTCCATTCTGAAAAACAGCTGCCACTGCCAGTTTAAGAGAATACTCACTCCACTGGCCTCTCTTCTTAACTGATGCTATATTCTGAAATTTTGAAAGTGACAATAAACGACCTGTTGAACACAAGTGGAATTTTCAAAGGCCACTAGCCCTCATCTATAAACTTAGGTTTTGTTTAGATTATCTATTTTTGCGTTAAATGCTAATGGTATTTATTTTCTTACAATATACTGGCTTATATAAATTAGCAATAGACTTAATATGGGCACCTGCCCAAATTAAGGTCGCAGAAATATGCCCATATTAGGATTGGACCTATGGAACGCTTCAAAGTCGGCTATATACAACTGCAGTACCAAAATCACCTATTACTGCCCATGAACGTAATCACAAAACAATCGTCAAAACATAAACATTTACCTTATAGTTATCCATCGGCTACACGAAATATAATGCAGGAAACCAAAATTGTTACAATAATTGTTAACTTCTTCACCAAAATTGATAAATTATACGATGATTTACCTGAAAATTCAGACATTCACGAAATCGACTTGAATTTTGAATAATCGTAATCGTAATTGTAAATTTATATAGCGCCACTTCAAGAAATACTCCTCAGAGGCGCTCCCGACCTGACAACACCAAACCACGATCGAAAAGAATGGTTTTCAAACGCCTGCGGAAAAGGGGCAAGGAAAGACCAAGCAGCTCATTACGTAGGTTGCTAGGCAACCTATTCCAGAAAGATGGACCGACCACAGCAAAGCTCTTATGAAGCACCATCGAAGTTCGAGCCACAGGGACAACCAGGTCGCCTTGAGTGGCAGAGCGAAGGAATCTACGACCTGGTATGGAAAGCACTGGCACACAAAGCTCCCTAAGATAGACTGGGGTTTGACCTGCAAGACAATTGCGCATAAATGGAACGTTGCGCTGTAGTTCTATTAGAATTCCAGAGATGTCGATACGATAGTATTTTTTATATATTTTGTCAGGGGTGCCCATATATGGAGAGTGCCCATAAAGGGGCACTTTACCCAATTTCGGCCGTTTGCTCTTCGCTATTATAAACACGCTCTTTATTTACATTCGCCCTTTTGAACCTGCGCCCTTTTTCTATGCGCCCTTTTAAGCATGCGCCCTTTTGTTTGTCGCCCTTTTAAACGTGCGCCCTTTTGATTGTCGCCCTTTAAAACATGCGCCCGTTTGATTGCGCCCGTTTGATTTCGCCCTTTTGATTTGCGCCCTTTGATAGGTGCCAAGAACCAGTACTTGATGCAATTTTTGCGAAATATTTGTTGACCAGTGGCAGATCCAGGATTCTCTTGACGAGCGTTTTAACTGCGATCTCAACAGCCAGACCTTGATACTGTAAATTGCTTTCGACATCCAGCGATTCATCGGCCCAGGGGCTCAGAGGTTTGTCCCATTATTTGGCGTTCCTGCCAAAAAAGCAATGATTAGTTGGAGTAGTTCGCGGTAGTCGTCACGAGGTTGCTGATCCTACATCTGCTGTTCATAGAATACAATGACTGCATCTAGGATATCGATGAGGGAATCATCGGAGAATGCATCGTCGTATCTTTCTTTGTAAGTGGATAACCACTGTCCTTGAAACCGTTTAAAGGCGAGAACTTCTGGTGCGTGGCTAGGTCCCATACATGTTCCGAAGTTAGTAGCCAATCATGTTTTATGGTATGGTGTCTAGTACTGTCTACAGTCAAAGTGTAGAAGAGGCGAACCCATTAGCTGCTCAAGAATGATGCAGGCACCTGATAGTCGGCCAGTGTCGTATCTGGTTGTGTCAAAACACATGCCTCGGACCAAGACTTCCAGGCTCCATTCTGTCATTCGACCGCAGCCTGGTCAGTAAACACATGCCTCGGACCAAGACTTCCAGGCTCCATTCTGTCATTCGACCGCAGCCTGGTCAGTCCCTGGGAGTATCTTTGGAATTGACAACAGTTTCTTCTCCTACATTGTCAAAATCAGAATGGGCAGCCTATCAACTTTCTCTTTATCTGTCAAATGAAATATCAGTTGCTGTCTCAGAAGAAAGTCAGGATCGTTTGCTTTGAATGCCACTACAATACCAGCAGCTGCTGTTTTTTCCGTTTCTTCGACTTGGACGCTGAATGGTTGATCTGTTAAGTGGAAACGCTTCTGGGGTCCTGTCCGAGAGCCCTAGTCGCTTCAAAGACAATTATCATTTTATGACCACTTTCAGCCTGGGCTGGAGTTGGGAGCGCTTCTGAGTAGTTACTTTGAACGGGCGCTATATAAATTTTCGAATGAATGAATGAATGAATGGTGGTCCTGTCACTTAGTCTATTTAGATCAAGCATAGCTGCCAGTTCTGGTGATACAACACTTTAGCGTCCTCGTTTTCGTGGCGTGGTAGCAGTACACGTATGGAACGTGGATCCTGATCTTCAGTTTCGAACTGACTTTCTTCCGAATCGGTGCCGCTCTTCAGCACAATTTCATCTAACATGATTTCTAGGATGTCTTTCTCGAACTGTCGCCACCTGTGCTACGTCTCCTCTGTCTTCTTCAGCTTCTGCCTTTGTTGGAGCAGCGCATTGTCGATTCGTGTTATGCAGCCCAGTCGTCTCTTCTTCCGCTGTGATTCGAGAAAGAGCTTGTCTTCTTGATTCTCGCTGAATATCCATGACGTTTTAGCGTGCGCAATGTCAAACAGTTCCTCGATAATGTCTAAAAGCTTCTATAGCTTTTCAGTTTGGGACTGACGTCACCAGTCCTGTTCTTCTTCAGCCCCTTCTAGTAATGGAGTAGTTGTTCGAGCTTTTTTATCGAGTGTTGGCGATGTTTGGTTACTAGGAAACACACGATATGGCAAGAAGCATTCCAATGGTGAAGTTTATAAAAGTTTATATTATGCGGACGTTGTCTCTTACATTGGTTAACATAGCACTTTGCAGTCTGTGAGCAATCTTTATATGCTGATCGACACGCTTACAATTTTACAAGAAAATGTTTTTTAACTAAATTGAAACCATCTGAGAAGCTGAGAGTAACAAATTTCTAAAATGATAAATTAAGGTCCACCCTGATATCTAGTTACTAAAAGACACTTACCTATCCGCATGGGCAGATAAAATGAGACTGATTCGCTGTTGATGTTATAATCATCGTAACTCTCGTCATATAATATTTTCGTTTATTGAAACAATCCGGTTGACAAACCGCAACCGGTTACAGTGTACAATTATGCAATTGAAACAATTCACAAGAACACAAATGACAGCAGACATAAATCTTAACTACTAACAGAACAGACAGCCTGCAATACACATCGTCAGATTTATAACTGAACTGTTCATGTAGTATCGTACGAACTATGCATGTATATACACGTCTAACAGACATTTGTGAGGAATGACAATAAATACTTATGGAACATTCATGTCCATTTGTGGTCCAGTGGGTTCCTACATAAGCAGACAGTGTGAAACTGTGACAGTGAGTGCATTAGCTGCCACTCATCCAAGCCCTCAAATGTCAGCTAGTGCTCTAAACTATAGTCCAAGCTGAGTGATTATTGTAGCCTACATGTAATTGTAATTGTTGTTAGGGCTATTTATAAAGCACTGTCAGTAGGAAGCTACTTTGAGGATGCTACTTTGAGGATGCTTTGCACTGTCAACTGTCAGCACAAATAATAATTGTTACAATCACCAGTAGACACCGCAGAACCGATGTGCTCGAAAACTAGATGGCATTGGCAGATCAAATAGCTTGAAAGGACGATAAAATTTTGCAAGGCTTCACCGAAAATGTATGGCAACCTTTTAAGTAAAGATAATCACTACTTTTGACTACCATCATTTGATTCTTAGTCATCATGACTCTTCAGGACCATTAATGTCAGTCGACAACATTTCTTATGACTTCTTTAGGCCTAATCATCGTTGATTTTGTTTTCTTTTGGCTCAGCAAAATTTATATTACAATTTAATTGTAATATAAACCACCAAGTTGAACAAATGCTTTGGCTTATGAAAAAAGCAGCTAAAAATGTCTTATTGTAATATTGCAAATAGGACAAGGTCGATCAGACTTACGCACAGTTTCTCAATACAAATGAGATGAAATCTTGTGAAAAACAGTTATTAGATCTGTATAAAAAAATAGAAGACACGGACTACTCGTTTTCCGGCGGATACAGCAAGTATAAAGAAGATATGCTGGATCTTGTTAACACGTATGAAAAGACGCCTCACTTGAAAGATGTGGTAAGAAATGCTATGATTTATGTTTTCAGATATGTTATATACACTGTATCTATGTATGTATCTGATCGTTAATAAAATGCCTCTCAGGAACATTTCAAAGGCGCTGAAAAACCGAACATACAATCTTGTTTTCACATAGCATAGTTTTCACAAATTTACAACGTCATACATACATTCATAACTACTACACATACATACATACATACATACATACATACATACATACATACATACATACATACATACATACATACATTCATACATACATACATACATACATACATACATACATACATACATACATACATACATACATACCTACATACATACATACATACATACATACATACATACATACATACATATATACAAGTAAGTGAGTAGTCCTTTTTGAATTTGACAAGCTCACATGTATTACACTGTTTAGAACGATTATATACATATGGACAATAACACGAGCAGATTATATAGACATGCACCACTAACTATAACTAAAAATTCAGGTTAAGAAACATGATACAATTGCTACAGTGACATTTTAATGTAATCACTCATTTCAAAATAAATGTCATGTTTAGGCTGCACATGCGTTCGATGCGTTCACGAAAGCCAGAGAACATACGAGGCAATTAATCTTGAAGACAGATGCCAAACTAAACGAAGCAGAGAAGGGCCAAAAAGGTATGGAATATGAAGTTGTTTAGCGCTTTAAATGTCAACAACGATTACAGTATGACTGCTAGGTCCTAAACGTTTGATTAACAAAACCATGACAACATTTAGTTTCACGTGCATATGTAATTTTTAAGTATGCATGTTTTGAATGATTACATTGAATAAAACTGTATTTAAACGTTTTAAATTTTAGCTTTCATAGCAGGTACACAATGGCATAGAGCTCAGTTTATAGGTATTAGCCTTGCTCACTATTGTTAGATTTAGTTGTATTATCTATTTATTGGCCAATTCTGCCGTGACGTGCAGAGCAGTGATTCCGATAGTGTGCGTCCGGGACTCCAAAATTCTGAAGCTGGGACTCAGAAAAACAAAGGCGTCCGTGAACACACCTAAATTGGGAATGGATGACTAAATAAATTAACGATGCGACCATTATGCAAAGCTGCTGCTCACTGGTATTCTGTGCGCAAGAGGAGATTGGCTTAACTGTACTAGCCATCAAAATCCAAGGTCTCTGCTCCTCCATGAGAGGCTGGTTCAGCACAAGTAGAAGCTAAGCAGGAAGTGGATGTAGACAATGGAATATTTGAATTTGAAGAGGAATTCGCACATTATGATGAATCAGAAAAAAAACTGTACTGTGTTACTGTGTATACTCATGAAGTATATTATTATCGAAATAAGTGAATAAAATGATGTGTCATTTTCGCTCAGAACTTTTGTAGACTTACAGAAGTTGTACTAATTAACTCTATGCTATTACGTTTGTTTTTTCCAAGTTGTAAATTTAAACTCCTAAATCCTAATTAAGTTGTAACTGTTATCTGGGAGACAAAGTTCTTGTGATTTTGTGACTTAACAATTTAACATTAGTTACAATTACTAGCAATGTGTTGTCCTCGCGATTTCTGATATGGGCGACTAAGGCGATGACCTCTCCTTAGGCCCCTGTATCAGAAGTTAGGATTTTTGGCAGTTACCGTGGCTCTGTGTGACTCCAAAAATGGATGGGTGTGGAGTTCATGACTCTTATCTATTTTGTTTGGACTCCAGATTTTGTGATGTGATTAGAGCATGACTGCATGAATTCAGTCGTTAACGGAGTCACTGGTGTAGTAGAGTATATTCTAGGGACGTTTGATCAAGCGTTTGTCACTATAGGCCTAATAGGTACAGATATATGATAATTGAATGTTTAGTTCAGTTTAGCGTCATACGTTTGATTCATTTAGCTATTGCTAAAATTAGTGATAGCCTGTGTCGGTAGACCTAACCCTGAACCTCAGCAGATCTCCCATGATGTCGTTGCGTCGTCCCGTTCATCATGTTTCGCTTCCCCTCCTATATGGTCCACAGAATTATGTGTAATGTTCTAAATTGTACTTTGTGTGTTCAATGTTTAGTTGATAGTTTTTTGTATTCGTATTTTTTTTATGTATGACGTAGACTAATACTAAATTTTAAGTTATCTCGCATCACAGGCCCCATTACCGTTTTCCATCATTATCCTCGAACTGCCCTATAGGCTCAATTTGGCTAATAAGAAGCCCAAAAGGCCGCATTTACAAGGGAAACGCCACACCAGTAACACCGGTAATGTCGGTTAACTCCAATTAATGTACGATCTGTGTTCCTTATCGTTTACAAGAGCGTGGGCCCTGTGGAGGAGGCAACCGCTTGCAAAAAGTTGCGGAAATCAATAGAAGAACACAGGAGACGCAAGCATTCGATCGCCTTTGGCAAAAGTGAATCAATGAGCTCATGATAGCAATTACGTATAAAGAAGAAAGCCGGCAAGTCGTCGAAGAACTGAAGTTATCGATAAACATCTAACGCACGTTGGAAAAGCACGACCCAGGCGGTTGCAACCTACCGTTACCCCATTTGTCAAAATGCAAAAGAAAACATAGAAAAAAAGAATAAGAGAAGAAACATCATGACCATTCTGTTGCTGCCGACTCAGCAGTAAAGCAATAACGAAAGAACAGAACAACACAAAAAAGGAAAATTAAAATTGCAAAAGAAACATTGAAAATACAAACGAAATGACGATGTCGTTGAAAAGATCCAGACAAAGAAATAAACAGAAAATAGCAACAAGAAGAACGAACGAGAACTGCAAACAAAAATAACATGAAAGAAGATAGTAGAATTAATTATGTAATAAAACAGTCATTATAGATCAAGAAATGTGTTTTTATTGAAACAATACGTTTAAAAGAAGATAGATTCCAAAAATGAACTCGCTTCGCTGTGCGGAACTGAAGATTTTGTAAATCACCGCATACAGAAGAACGTAGTTATCAGCGATCTCGCTGGATCAGGAAAGAAAGACAAATCTATTTAAGATAAACCGGTGCCGTGCCAGCCATCGTGTATCGTCCAAGTCGGAGGATAGTGTAGGCCCTATTGATTCCGTTTCTCGCATTTAAGCTGATTGGATACTTGTATTGTATTTTCGTTTATTTCTTAACTAGCTGTCAAAACGCAGCAAGTAACACCAATGCATGTTTATGCCGGTTATAGTATTAGAGACTATACTATTATAGATTTAGATACTGCACTGATCAGCACTATAATTATGTATCGTTCTAATAGAGCTAATTGGATTGGTTTATAGTGTTGAGAGTGAGACTAGGCGAGGTTCCAGGGAGCAGCTATAGTAGATGTTATTATACATATGGCGTGTTAAAAAGTTATTGCTATTCTTGGCTGGCAGGGCAAAGGGGTAGGGCTTGAGTCGCAGATTGTATCGACTCTCCTGTCGCTCATGGCACATTCGACGTAGAACGTGTTTAGGATAACTTATTATGGCCTTTAGCAGCACCTCGTCAGCTCGGTTAGCCAAGCTTTCAACTGTCGGGGCCTCCTGCTGCAGAAACCTAGCTCGCTTTAGTCGATGAGTAAAGCGTTCCAGTCGATCACGAACTCATCCTTATCTGACGGCACAGTTGAACAACAACTGGAGCTGAAGTACTCTGAACTTTGGCAGTCTTACTAGGATGGAGTTACAGTAGCAGGGGTCCCACTCGTCCAGACATTCCTGAAATTTCTTAAATTTTAAAGTTGTCCTGAAATTGTCCTGAAATTTAACTCTGTCCTGAAATTCCAGGACACTTAATGAACATTTCTTAAAACCTTAATATTGTACAAGCTGAACTCTTTCTGCAACTCTTTTGTCACAACCTTTTCAATGACAAGAAGGTTTAGATTCAGTAAGAGATCCTTGAATTTTCAAGTAAGCTCATATCTGAATTCTTGAACTTGTTACTAAACAGGCTTAACCTTGTTTACAAGATATCAAGATAAAAGCTATTAACCGTGAAGGCTGGATAATCTAGCTTTCGAACTTTGTTCTGATAGCCAACCCATGATGATGCTACCCACGACTTCGTGACTTCTTGGTTTTCGTTTATAATTTTCTTTTGATTGTGGTGATCAATAGGGTCACAGTGTCTTAGATCATGCTAGGGCTGAAGGAACAGCTTTTTCTTAGTTCTTATAAAGTGTTGTTTGTCTGCACGTTTTTGGTTGGGACCTTATGTCCTACTAGTGTTGTGTTGTTTGCCTGTACTTTTTTGGTTGGGACCTTATGTCCTACCAGGATCTTTTATTTTACTTATCTTTTTGCGTTTTTGGTTTTCATGAGGTTATGTGGTATTGTTAGACCTTGAACTT
>JACEVL010003452.1:0-10000 GCA_020284085.1 Aporrectodea caliginosa
AACCATATCCGCTAGTAAGTCCAACAGGGCTCTTCTTGGATAAACTTCAACTGTAATCGTAATCTCCAAACTTCTAAAGCGCCACTCGAAAGCCAAGCGCGGGGCACCAGCTTATTCACGAGCACTGCGACTAGTCACAGAGGTTGTCCAAAAAGAGTAGTCCAAGGGAGGTCCAAGTCCATTTCCAGAGGATCAGAGATGGCACAGCAGATGTTAAGGTGGGTGTCGTTTAGGTCGAGGATTGGATGGTAGCCCTTCATCTGTGAAGTGTGTTGTCAATTATGTTCACTAGTATTTCAAACAGTGGTAACAGTCAAGAGAAGAGGAAATTGTCTCTCATCGGCTTACTGCTTGAGGGTAGAATATGCCGTGAGCAGGATGCAACTGTTTAGCAGCCGATCAACCGTTTCTGTCTCAAGTTAGTGAGATATAATTATTGTCAACTGATGCATCAACATCACATGCCCTCCGTTCATGCAGAAACAATGTCAACTTTCACTGCATATATCCATACACAGAGACAACAGTGCATATGTACTTTGGCACATAATACAACCAGTACATGTTTCTATACATACTTGTACATACATACATGTTTCTATACATACATACATAGTATACATACATATACTTTGATAAAACCATACCTAGTACATGCATACATACTTTAATACATATACACACAGCCTGATATATGCATACAAACATACTTTTACTGAATACATGCAAATACATACATGCATACATACTTTGGTACCTGCCCAAATGGTGGCTGGTATCCAAAAGCCTGGGTACACACATAAAGTGCGGCATACGGGCCATAAATGCATATACATGTACCTGTGTAAGTGTGTATGAATATGGGACATGGCAGCCAATTGGTAATAGCGCTTGCCTTGTAACGCTAAGAGTATGGGTTCAAGCCTCCCCTAAGATGGTTGCTGCATGGGTCAACCGCGTCATTCACTCAGAATTTCTCAGTACCATGGATTTCATGCAGGGTCGTTAGATAGCGGTGCTTAATATACAGTATGCATAATAATAATAATAATAATAATAAATAATAACACATGAAATCCAGCAAACAAAGCAGAGTGATTATTTTAGAAAGATTGCTGCATAATCACACCATTGCAGGATCACAGCTTACATCACTTAAAACACTAATACACTGCCTTATTCTGACGCGACTTGACTACTGCAACTCGGTACTCTATGGTCTCCCTGAATGCACACTGCTTCCTCTAACCAGAATATTGCATCAGGCTGCAAGACTGTGTCTTGGACTCTCTTACCGAGACCATATCACACCTGCTCTTCGTTCTCTACACTGGCTTCCTGTCTGTGAGCGTATCCGCTTCAAGCTGGCACTCCTCATGTACAGAGCATGCACAGATCATCTCCCTTCCTACTTGTCTTCCATGGTCACACCTTGCAACTCTGTTAAAGGTCGCTTCCTCTCTTCGATCAGCATCTGCTGGAAAGTATGTTGTTCCTGGAACGCATCTTGTTTTTGGCCGTCGCTCATTCACAGTTGCCGGTCCCTCCATCTGGAACTCTCTACCTCCTCATGTTCGCAACTCTCTTAGCGAGACTGTCTTTCGCTCTAAACTTAAAACTTACCTCTTTCAGTCTATTTATGGCTCTTAATAGTTGCCCAGCTTCAATGTGCACTTCTGAACTTTGTAAGGAGGGCATTATCAAATTACAGTTGTACTGTATTGTATATTGTACATGTATTAGCACAGTCGTCTGCTACTTGTGAAGCCATGTGCATAGGTGACTGTTTCATTAACTCTGAATAATGCCTGTATGTACATAACGATTCACACGTGGCCAGTCAATGGTTGTTTCTTTATGGAGTGGTGGGTAGTTGAGTACTCACTCAGAATGCACCCGGGTAACCAGACCGCATTTTACCCAAACTTTAACACCGGTAGCAAAAACAAATTCTAACTCACCCTGACAACTTTAAAAAGGACGTAGACTGGGGCAGCCAAGCCAATCAGTCCAAAGAACCAGGCACTAATCTTCGACTCGTGCTTCACCTACATCATAAACAACTGTCTTTAAGTAAACTGAAAATGTAAGAGTAGTTCCCTGGAATCTCTATAGTGGACTAGTGGTGCTATATCCAAACTGGGACTTGCCCCAAAATACCTCAGGGATGTAATTCATCCTCCTCTTTCTGCATCTACTCATCAGCCTCTCCGATCTCTGGACCGGTCTGACTTCTTTGTCCCACGAGCTAGGACCACGATTGCTCAAACTCGATCCTTTGCCATCATTGGGCCCTCTTTGTGGAATGCCCTTCCCTTCACTTTGCGTGAGACTTTTCTTTCTGGATCATTGTCTTCATCTCTCTCTCTCCTTAAAACCTATTTCTTCTCTCGGAGTTCTCGCACTGGGAGCGCTACTGAATGACCTCGGCTGTGAGCGGCGCTATATAAATTACTAATTACATTACATTACATTATATAAATTTGCTATTACCATTACAATCTTTAATGACTACGACTTTGACTGTGGTTTCACAATTCAGTTTGTTCTGTCCATTCTTTGATGTCATTCAGACCTAACTTAAGAGTCGCCGCTTTCAGCTTGCATATACCCACCATAGCCTCGTTTCTACGATAATATATCGGATTTCAACCTGGCTCCTTCAATGGATTATTATTTTCAATTGCAATTCAACTTGAAGCGACCATCGATTAAATAATTAATTAATTATCTGTGACCATCAAGTAATGTAATGAAATATGAACATATATATAGAGCACCCCTTCAAGATATCTACTCAAAGGCGCTCTCTGCACTAGCTTATATATATTGTTAAATGTCATATATATTGTTAAATGTCATTACGAATGAATATATTACATCAGTTAGCAAAACAATGCACAGTAAGCTGAGTCACCAGTGGCCGGCCCACTCACACAGGAGGAACCAATCAACAGATTCTCGTCGACAGCTGCAGACGGCATGGATGTTCGGAGTCTCTGGACCAAGTTGCGTTGATAGAGTAGAGCGACGACAGGTGATAGCGTTCGCACACATGACGACGCTGCCGACGAGCAGTCCCTAACTGGTAGAAGATGACGCACGTCTGGCCAGCCGTCGAGACACAAGGAGTATAAAGAAAAGGCATTCATCGCATGTCGGTCAGTAGATTCAAGAGCCACCGGTGACTAATGGTCGAAGTCATAATAATAGTAACAATTCGTCAAAAAAACTGGTTCAATCTAGAGGAGATTGACTTACCAGAAATGCCCCACTGATGCACCAGAGCACAGACACTGTAACACCGATCGACAGAACAAGAATGATCTCGGTTTGGTTTTTGTCTAGCTCTTTGCCGTTCTTCAGAACCAGGATGAGAAAACTAACCTAAGAAGAGAAACATTGTTTATACGTTGTTACCACACAGGCTCCGAAAGCTAATGCATAGTAGCAGCAGACATCAAAAACGCCACAGATGTAACTTTTGTGTGAACTGGTCACACTAACTTTGGCATTTTACTTCAGACATGCTTGTCTGATCACAATAATACACATTTGTGGTGAATTTAGTTACATTATCACAGACTATAAAAAAGTAAATCTAATATTTATAACAAAAGTTATGATTATGACTAGATGATGATCATGATAATCATTATCATAATCATCAGGTGCCTCATTCACTAATAATGTGCCTCTATCAACAGTCATAATAAAAATAATGATGATGATGGTAACAGTGATCAGCATCATCATGCTTGATGCAAATGATTTTTAAAGACACTGGAAGACATTTTCTCTACATGTCAATTTGCGTTAAAAAGACATGATAAAATTAAATTATTTCTGACGTAACTCATAATATATAAAATGACTCACAGCAACTTGTAAGTCAAACTTGATCAGCGACAAAAACCAACAGGCCTGACGATACATCCCTAACCACAGATCACAACAACAGAAATAAACCTTTCAGAAGTGTAAGTGAAAACTTGGTTTAAGGGAAGTACAAGTATATGGGAAAACTATATTTATATAGTATATGTGAAGCATATGTTTAGTATACTGAAAGTATATGTGAAACTTGAAAGTATATATGTGAAGTATATGTGAAAGCATATATTTCAGTATATGTGAAGTATATATGAAGGTAGATGTGAAGTGTATGTGAAACATTTCTCATAGATCTGCCTATTTCACAAAACTGAACAAAGCAGCACATCCATTCAAATGACTTTAAAGAAAACCACATTACAAAGATATTAATTTTAAAACATATTCCAATTCAATCAGTAGAAATTTGCATGACAAATGCTATGTGACAGATTTAAATCTCAGGCTAGCCCGTTCCGAACACAAGGCCCTTAACACTTTAACGATGAGAGTGTACCAAGTGAATGGGAAACCAATGCAGCTTGTCGCTAAAGTGTTAAACAACATAGCACCCAATCAAATGGTAAATGCAAAGGATCTCTCACCCAATTAATTCATAGAAAACTGAGCATGGTTGAGGTCATACGGCTGCTGTAGAAAACGTTTACATTTATAATTTACATTACAATAAATCCAGGTAGAGGTCAAAAGATCACTGGGTTCTTACAGAGCATGGATTGCGATGCGCCAAGTATTCTGAACTCAAGCCATCCGAAGTCGTAGGCGACTTTGACAGCTAACGACACATTGATAGGAGCCATGACACATGCTACAATGAGACGTGCCTGAAACAAAAACATGTTGAACTGAAAACCATTGTAATGTAAACAATTTTTATGACCTTCTAAGTACTATATCTCTCAAAGGCACTGCTTGCTGGCCTAAACAATTTATGTTTCATCCCTCGGCTGCATGTCGGACAGCACAGCAATAGACCATGTTCTTAGTGCATAGTGCGATAGCAGCACCACCTACTGAAATGAAACGAGTCTAGTTTATTATGACCTTCATAACGTATAGGATAGCAGCGCCACCTATTGAAACGAAATGAGTGTAGATAGCATAACAAAAAGGTCACTTTGTGACTTCATGACATTTCTGTTCGTTTATATTATTAATAATAACAGCAACTCATTGTCAAGCAAATAATACATGTATAACAGGAAATGTCCCCATTGGTGGTTCTCACGCAGAACCTGTTTAACCCATCCAATATTTACTCTTTTACTTATTTATTTGTCGACAAGTAAAGAGTAGTTGATAATCTTTCTCCTTCACAACATTCACTAATTTCCACATGAACTCACTGATTCACCAAGTCTTTCAACAACTGCGAAACTCACAAACAAAAAATCTTAGTTCACTGATTTAGTAACTCAACCTCTAAAAAATTGACATGATAACCGATTTTCTCACTCAGACCGAACTCAACGATGTTAACAAACAATGACTGCAAACTGAAGATGACAAAGACACCAGTAATAGTGATGATAACATTACAATTATGATGACGGTATCGAAAACACTGGTGATGACAAGAACTGTCGTACCTCTTTTATATCAGTGCGACTCTTGTCATTAACTATGTACTCGATGACACAGTAGAAAAAGACAACGCATGTTGCAAGAATCAAGACGTAGATTTCGTAACGCAGCTCCTTCAGTAGACCATGTACGACGTAGAAAAGACAGAACGCTGAAAGTTTCAAAGACACCATAAGCCAGAAAAGACAAACGAGTACCAAAGAATTCACATACGTCAGCAGGTACATGCATGTATAATGTATATCTGTGGGTACGGATGTATGTATTATCTGACAGTGGTTTCGCTGGTTTGGGTCGGGAGTGCAACGGACGAGTTTTTTCTTGAAGTGGTGCTATATAAATGTCAGATTACAATAATCCACCTTCATAAAATTTGGTTTACATTCTAGATTTACCAAACCATACAATTACATAAAAGTAAGTAAGTATATCCTTTATTGAACCAATTGCTAACCGCATTTTGGTGTACATTATGAAGTAGGCCTATATAATCACGAGTAAATCATTCTAATAATGAATGTTTTGCGTGCCAGACTGTCTGCAACAGGTAGAATTCTGTCATGTTTAGGTGGACGTAGCATGTATACTACAATTTTAATTTGGGCAGTAACTCATGTACAACATGGCCTGGATTTGCACGAACAGCCCCGAAGAGGCGGGTGTCAGCACTCTGGCATTAGTTGTTCGAAACTTGGGTTGTTTCAGGCAGGAATTGCAGCTGGACCAGTCGCTGCAGCAGGGCCTGTAAGCGTGTCCACCCCTCAAACCCCCACCAGGCAGGAAAGGCATACAACATCCTGGTAAGAGTAGTCACACAGACAACCAACGTCATGGAGTGATGAACCTGATAACCTGTGGGCAGCCAGAAACCGGACAGCATAATGACTGCATATGCCACATATGCTGTCTACATGATTATTGAAGTCAAATTTTTCAAACATGAAAACTAAGGAGCTTCACACACAAATGTGTATCTATATGTATGCACGCATGTACATGTCCGTGCAGTATGTACGATATTAATGCATACTTGTGTATATACATACATACATGCTTCCTGTATGGTTGGCAAATGGATCTACAAAATCATGCAGCAGAGCTTCAATGGAATTTAAATATCAGACCTGTAAAAATGCAGACTTCAGTTTACAGCCAAACTATATTTCTATCTGTTTGACCCAACAACTCATCACTTTATTTCAGCTGGAAAAACTAACCAGAGTTGATTATCAAAAGTATCGTCAGAGTGTAATCTGGAGAATCTGAATTCCCTGTAACAACTGTATGCAGTCGATATGCCGAAAGAGAAATACAGGCCACGATGTTTGTGACAGCAACCAGAAGGAAGACCCACTCCCATGGACCAAGACCAGTCAGTCGCCTTCTCTACAATACAGCATTATTATCATTATTGCCATTAGTAATATTGTTATTACTAAAAATAATAAACAAGCATAAAGTCACACAGAAATGCGAATCAGAGGTGCGGTTATTCAGTCACCAGGTGAAGACACTGACGAGCAGTAAGAGTTCCAGAGTCTATGAACAACAACAGAAAAGGTGCATGTACCAAGAGCCGTCCTTGTACACGGAAGAGTCAGACTGAGAAAGTCAGAAGACCTGGTTTGGAGTCAGTAAAGCCTGAAGATAATGAGGGTGACTGAAATGTAGAATCTGGCCAAGGAGAGCTCTGGGAGGGACCAATACGAGGCCATGCCAACGAGTTAAACTCTAACTCTTTCCATTAAGGCTGCCCACAGAACAATTATTATTTGCTAAGCATAATATGGCTAACTCAATATGCAAACAAACACAAAAGTAAAAAATGTTGCAAAGGAAAGAGAGGGCAGCAAATGCATGTGAAAATGAGGAATCTAGGAAAAAGTAAAACAGCAATAATTCAGAAAATCATTTGGAAAAGGTTGACGACAAAGACCAATTTCCAAAACAATAGTGACAGTGTCAAAATGACCCTCAACTACTTCGAAGACATTAAAAATGCTATAAAATTTTACTTTCTACCAAACCTCAGCCTCTGATATTTGCACAGCCTTTGTCAACTTCAGGATTCGCCTGTGAAGCTGATCACTTGAGAAATGTTAAATTTACGACCCCAATATAAAACACTGGGGTTGAGGTTATTATAATACCAGCAGAAATTATCAGTTTCTGGGTATTTGCAATAATGAATGCAAAATGTGGGAGGATAATGAAGGGAGTCATGCCATAATAAGCCTATTCTATTCATTCCAAAAAAATAAAGCAATCAGAACGGATTTGGATGGGATGAATTGAAGTAAATTGGCTATACATGCTATAAAGCATGTACTTACTTACTTACTTACAAAACGGGAGGCTTTTGGAAAACCCAGACTACGTGGGAAATCCCTAAAAATGACTGCACGGTCGACTACTTTTCCCGTTTTCCTTTTAATTATTCTAATATGCAAGACAAAAAGCAAGTAAATTCAACGGGATTTTGTTCTCACGTTTCCAAGGAGTGTGTCACGGACGACTGGAGCGTCCCCCTGGTTCTGGAAAAGGACCTCTTCCGACCTGTCATCCACCGAATCCATCATTTCTTCGCAAATTCGTCCAAACCAAACAACAAGAATTTCCAGAAATTCAACCCTTTAATCCTCTTCCACTTGTTTTCCTGCAAAATCCTCACTTTGACGAAAAAAACGCGCAACGACCATTTTTATCCGTTCCAACGAAGACCAACAGTTTGTTTACGCTCTGACCAAGCCTCACATGCAGGACACTATATGACAGGAGAATGGATCCATTGTAGAGAACGGATCCATCATACAGAATCGTTCTTTTGAGAATCAGATCCGTTCTAACCACAGACAATAGAGATTGATGCCACAGATATCGCAAGTTAGTTTACACCAACGAATTATTATCTTATTATATTTCCCACATCTGTTTTCAAGTAACTATCGATTCGGTTAATAGAGAAGATTGGCGAGCTCGCATAGATTAAACACAGAAAGAACAAATAAAACTCGTGAAGCTTTAGTAAATTAGCCTGTAGCTACAATTAAGCCAACATTAGCCTAAGTTCTAGGGGTTAGGGTAAAACTACCTATTAATGGCCACTAACCAATTAGTGGCCACTTTTTGCTCATTGATATTTTATAGAAGCCAGAGAAATACCGCTATAAAAATTTGTTATCGTGTTTAAATATTAACGGGCAACTAAATGGTGTAACACCGTCGCTGTCATGTGATCACGCTGTTTATGCGGGGGCGTTGTCTTTCACAGCTGTTTTCGATAAGATTTTGTGAAGTTTTTCTGAAAAGTTGTCATATTCTGGCTGATTTTGAAGACAATCGGGTAGGTATATCTATATTTTCTTGATGCAATATTAACAAAAAATCATTTTTAAGCGTATAAACACTTTATATAATACTCGAGGGAAGACTGAATGAATTCTATCGCCTTCGCTATGGAATTGGCTTAGTAGTACCATTTAGTAGCCACCTAGTCATACCATTCAGTGGCCATGGCTACTAATAGGTATATGATGGCCACTAATAGGCAATAGGCGGCCACTAATCAGTGCAATGTTTGTGAATAATATTTTGATCATTAATAATAATAATAATAATAATAATAATAATAATAGTAATAATAATAATAATAATAAGACGATTTGTATAGCGCCGTAGCTCAGCTGTACATGAGTTCAAAAAGTTAATGGCATTCATATGATTGTTTAAATAGATATGCCTTGAACTGGGATTTAAATGTCTTCAGAGATGGTGCGTTCTTCACATGGTCGGGAAGACTGTTCCGTGTAGTTGATCCTGAAACATTACCTAGTAATATTCAGACCTATTTAGGCCTCTATATTCATAACAAGTTTTACAATATAATTTATTAATATTTTGTAGGTACAAGATGAATCCAAAGAAGAGTAGTACAGCTGGTAGCATTCGTGAAACCAAAAAAGGAAAAGCAAAAAAGCCGGGAAAAACAGTAAGGCAGATAGCAATGGTGACACTGTTTCAGTAGAAAGTGCAGCCTCTTCTGGTGTTGAAATTCAAACAGTGGATCATGAAGTAGAAATCCAAACAATGGAACATGAAGTAGAAATCCAAACAATGGAACATGAAGTAGAAATCCAAACAATGGAACATGAAGTAGAAATCCAAACAATGGAACATGAAGTAGAAATCCAAACAATGGATCATGAAGTAGACATCCAAATCCACGAAGTAGAAATTCAGACAATGGATCATGAAGCAGAAATGGCTACAGAAGAGCTGCAAACTAGAGAACCATGCAGATTTCAAATGGCTCTACATGCTGTAGAATCTTCATTTTCTGCAGATTTGCTTGATATGTATCAGAAAGCATATTTAGGCCTATCTCAGCAAGAGCTTCACAGTGATCGATTGTACCTAACTTGGAAAGGTCTGAAGGAAGCAGTGGGCTTTAATGATGCTGCTCTACTTATGAATTCTTCAGCTTGTTCTGCTGACGTGGAAAGGATTGACACAGTGTTGCAAA
>JACEVL010003453.1:0-13396 GCA_020284085.1 Aporrectodea caliginosa
CTCCAGGTTAAATTCTGTCATAATTATTGTCATTGAATAGGTACATTGAACTTAACCAGTAGACACAAGCGTTTGCTATTCAGAGAATTGATGTTAAACCCATAGGACTTAGAACTATAAGGCTATAGGCCCTACTGACTTTCATAGATCTTTATTTTAAACCTATAATGCAGAAAAGAAAACACTTAGAGGCACCATTTAAGAATTTCACCGAGCTACTTCGCGTTAGCCCGCAGGACGATAGAGTTTGATAAGAACAAGTTAATTTGTAGCTGAATACCTTCACCTAACATGGTAAGAGCGGAGAAGTTTCACATGAGCCAGCTGAATTTCGGACTACACATGGTCTGGAGAAGCATTCAATATAGAGAGGGCTGGTGGCATTGTGGAAACGGTCGCGCTCAAGAGAAGGAGACGCAATTATATGATGGTAAGGAGGAGGGAATGTTACATCGTTTGCTAAAGTCACATTGTAGGTAGGGCATAAGTAAAGTAGGGTCAGAAATATTTAGATTGTTAAGCCTACTTTAAAAGCTTAACGCTTGGCACTGAAATTTTAGTGGTTACTGAACCCAGGTTAGCCGGTTACCGCCTCCAAACCTGAAACCCTGGTTTTGAACGCGGTTGAAACCCGGGTTCGACGGGTTTGAAAATCGTAACGTTCACCGTCCTTCACGGTGTGAAACTCACAAATGCAGAGTAATGGAACGCTACCGATACTCTGAGAGCGAACCGCACGGGTGTTACGATAACGCCAACTTCTATGAAACTTAATTATCGCGGCCACTCTTGATCATCGCTGGTGACTTCAGACTGGACGAGTGTGGCATCCCATGGCACACAACAGACCAGTAACAATTCGAGAGGTTTGAGCACAGATCGGAGTAACGTAGGCCTTTTGACATTTCGAGATAAACGAAGAAAACGGAAATTTTGTTACAGTATTTTTTGGAAAAAAATATTTTTCAGCATTTTTTATTTAAACAATGAAAATTATTTCTAGCTAAATGCTGAGCAATAAGACTCCTTTTCAAAATGCATTAAAGAATGCATTGTATTGTTTACACATAACGTATTAATTTAGTGAATTTTGTCAAAGTTTGACAAGATGAAAATTCTGGCAGCTTTTTTATGATGAAAACATCATAAATTCTGTGTAATTTGCAAGATAACCACCAACAAAAAATATCTGAAGAAACATTCGAGTCATACTGCACAATCTAGCACTGTAAATTATTAATAATTATGGGCCAAGATAATAATTTTTTGGAAGATACAATATTCTGGTGTAAAATCATAAAAACGCACCCTTACAAAATGGGTATAAACAACTAATAACTTTACAATAACATAGATGATATTACAGCTCTCCAATTTCACGCAAGTAAGTAAGTGGTTTAAGTTGTTTTGAAAAATAAAGTATGGTAAAATAAGCATTTTTTTTCACGCTAATTTTAATTGCCTAAAAAATAATTCATTTGTGCCATGATGACGTATCTAAGCAATGCATGGGTTTCACGTACTGCCAGATGGATGTATCTTCTTCAAGATGCAACCCTTCTGGCATGAAAAAACTGCTATTTTTACATCCTTAGGCCTATGGCATAAATGTTGTGACCCATAATTTGGGTTGTATCTTCAAACCAACTCTCTTAAATGAAGCCTTATAGCTACGGCCTTCTGGCAGTACCTTCTTTGACCGTCAGATTGATTCAATTTCTGTGAAAATGTCCATTTTTCAAAAAATCGTAGATACGACCTTCTGGCTTAAACCCCTCGAATAACAAGTTAACTGTTTTAATTTTAATTTAGTGATTTAAGACACCAAATCCAAACAATGTCTAAATCAGCAAATGTAAAGGGTGGTGTTTGGATAATTTCGTTCACGATTCTGAGGGCCAGACGGCTCAATGTCAGTTATGTAACTCGCAGCAACAATTGCCCGCAGTGCAACAAGAAATATGCATAGGCTATTCATCTCCGGGTCCAAGCATAAGATAAACCTGTTGAAACACAACTTGGACGTTCGTGACCCTTGTCGTTCTGACGAAGCCAATGACGGTAGGCCTCTTAGTCCAAGCACAATCACAGGCAGCGATATGTCTACAAAGCAGCATCTACTTTAGTAAGTTCTGGCTCTGCCAAATTAGTTGCAAAGTAACGATGACTAAATTATCTTCTACAAAGAAAGCAAATGGGCAGGCACTGGAATGGCCTAAAGCTGAGATGTCATAGACGATTAAGCTGTCATTTGAGCAATTATTTTTTAGGCCTATGCAATGTTTCTTTCAGACAGACAGAACGCTCCGGAACGGCATTTCGTGAATTTTTTCAAGCTGCTAACAATTATTTATTTACTTACATTTTAATAAAAAATTATTTAGTTAATTTAATTTAATTTCAGCGTTTCAGTGTTTATTGGTATTCAAGATGCTATAAAATTAGAGGCTCAGGTTTAGGCCTTCGGAACCCACGCAAATGTTTTGCATAACTGTTCTGGAATCGTTCAGTTCAGGAGCATTTTTATTGAAAAACACTGCTTATAAAAAATATCGCGATTATCCTAAAGTTTTTCTTTTATATGCAAAATTCTTGACTGTTGGAGGAACGTTGGACGTGTAGCTGCATACGACGACGTTGTTCTTACACAAAGAAATAGTGCTGTAATAATATTTATCATGTAAAAAAATTTTAACCCGTCCAACCCGGGTTACCCGGGTTTTCACGGCCGTCAAACCCGAAACCCGGGTTTCGAAAAAAGACCCCGGGTTTGCATTCCCTACTTGGCACTAGAACATCGGTTTCAGTAGTCTAATACGCTCTGAAACGGTAAATGAAATACTTCTTTGTGTGGTATAGGTCTAAGTTATTGAAGAATCTTGTACTAAGGTAACTACAGCAATTTGATGCGACTCATGAATATCATGATGTTCTAATATTATTATAATATGTTACATAATCAGGACTTAAGGCTTACGTCTTATGATATACTTGCCGATTTCGTATTTTTGCATCTTAACTGACCTTGAGCTTGACTTCTTTGGCATATGCTATTAACAAAACAAAAGTTTAAGTGAACTTCTGTTTTTGTCTTTGGACATCTTTGTGAGCAGTCTTTAATGCGTATTCCAGTTTCCATGTGATTATATTCAAGCCCAAATGATTTTACTAAGTTTTTGATCATGCCACCCCAACAGGGCCTACACAGGGAAGCTGAAGTAATAAACCAAATTTTAATGTGACATTCTAGTAATAGAAATCTATTACATTTTCACAGGTGAACGTCCACTTACAAGAGAAAAAAGACAACAAATTCAGAAGAATATTCGAAATCTTTCAGCAGTGATTGATGTCGACTCAGGGCTGCTTGTGCTTCTGTACTCTAAGGGAGTCATCAGTACCATAGAACATCAGGAGCTCAGTTCTGAAAAAGTGAAACAAATGAAAGCAATGAAACTTCTTCAGGCCATTTTACAAAAAAGCGATCGGACTTTGAAGTGCTTTGTGGATGCGTTAGGAGAAACAAATCAGGCGCACGTCATTTCCACACTTGAAACAGGTTCTCCAGAAAAAGTTCTATAAATTATCTTTCTTTTCGTATCTTTTGTATCACTGCATCTTTTGGGTTCATATTTTATGATTAAAATATACTTCCAATCCTCCCAGCCTTTCTATCTCCATCAGTTGTTCATTGTACCAACCACTTCGCTCAACCCGCTCGTCCTTCGTCATGACACTTTACCGCCATTACGTCACCTCATCGCTAAAATGTGCAAATCATTCCGTAGCCATAGTGTTCCGCCTCTCTGGAACAAACTTCCGCCAGTATAACGCCATATACCTGATCCATCTTACGAAATGACCAAAACCTTACCTCTCGCTACCTCTCCATAGGTCTTTCACTTAAAACTGAAAACACTGCTTTTTCACAAATCCTATCCCTATTCCTACTCTTCCAGTTACCTCCCTCGCGGCATCATTTCTAAACACCAAACACCTTGGCCGTCTGACTCCATGCCTGCCTGACTCCTTTGGACCTTGACATGAAACCGATTTTACACCTCCCGTCCTCGGTTTTGTTTTTACTAAACGCCTATGGATAAGCTGATTCTAGCGACGCTCTTTGTAGAAATCTAGAGACTACGATTACGATTAGATATAGAGAGGTGAAAGATTACATAACCCGAGCAGAAAGAACAGAATATTACATTTGTGTATTGAAGGTAGTTTTATCTATAAACAGTGCTGAAATGCATTTTGTTTCTCAGTTCAGTATTTCATATTTTAACTTATGCTTCATATTGCAACAATTAAAAGTGAAATAATTTCCTGAATTTCATAAATTGAGAAACTGTTTGCCCAGAGTTGTTTATATATAAGATTGTACAGGATTTATATTTTCATTTTATTATTTTATGAACAGGAAATATAATCGCCGTTCACGCCGAAATTCGGTCAGCCTCAGATTTTATCGGCCAGTTTGAAGAAGATCTGATTAACATTCTTGAGCCTGTTGCACAGCAGATGTCATATTTGGACAATGAAGAGCACCAAGCGGAAGAAATTCAACCAATTATACAAGAACTTCAGGAAATCTGGCGCAAGAGAATAAAGATTCTTAGCTTGAACAAAGGAAAAAGTATCACCATTTATTTATGGTGTGAAGGTATTGAAGCAATGGCCGAACTATTTTTGATGTTTGAGACAAGGCACCTGGAACACATTCTGGAAAACATATTTAACCTTGTGAAGACTTCGGTGAAAATTTCGAATCTAATGATTAGAGTTACACTGGCTGCTAATGATCTTCAGATCCTGAAAGAAGCTGTCCAGCTGAACGAACTCGCCCAAAACAAGCCAGAGCTAGCAGAAAAGGATTCATATCCAGAGTCTAGAGGTCAGTCTTTACTCTTTAGTAGTACGTGTGTAACCTCTAATTACTTAACTGTAACAGTTGTCAATAAACTATTAAGTCTTCTCTGGTGACTATGTATACAGACGATTGGTCATAGGACGATTGGTCACAGGACGATTGGTCATAGGACGATCGGTCATAGGACAATTGGTCATAGGGCCTATAATTGGTTATAGGGCCCATAATTGGTCATAGGACTATCGGTCATAGAGCCTACCGGCCATAGGTCATATGGGTCATAGGGCCTTTCGGTCATAGGTCCCATCAGTCATGTAGGTCCTATCAATCATAGGGCCTATAGGCTATCGGCGATAGGGCTATCGAAGGCTAAAACAGAAGTTTTTAAAACATGAACAACCATTTACTGGATCATTTACTGTGAAATACGTAATACTCAATACGAACAATACGTTGTTGCCTGCATATAATTATCCTAATAAGTTTCTTGATTGGCACTGATTGCACATGCCTAAAAACGATCAATGTCCCTAATTGATGCCTTTTATGCTTGAGTAACATACGGGTAAAACGTTTATTATCTCGACCGAACGTTAAGTTCTTTGAAGTGAGTTGATGCTTGTAAGTAATAATTATGCTTATAAGTTTCTTGATTGGCATTGATTGTATTTTGTTTGAAAACGATGAATGTCCCAAATTGCTGCTTATTTTGCGTTCAGTGTGTTCAGCCTAAAACTAAGAATGTCCTTAACGAACGACTACAACCTATTATATCGGTTTATTAGCGGCATCTGACCGATTATAGTCCTATGACCAATAGACCCTATGACCACTCGTCCATATGACCGCTCGTCTGATCACCAATCGTCCTATGACCAATGGTCCTAGAACCCTCAACTTGATATCATCCATGAGTAATTACTAATTCGTACTTTCTCAATGGTTGCTGATTTCCTTGCCTTGGATAACAGTTTTCTTTCATTTTGATCCTGTTGTATTCATTTGTTCGCTTATTTCTATAGATTAAATGTAATAGATCTATGTAAACATTTTAACATGTGCCTACTGGATGAAGACAAAATGACAAATAGATTAATAGAATATATAATACATATTTTTACTTGTGTTTACTGATATTCCTATCAGGACTTATATAAAACACTTGTCTATTTCACTACAAATCATTAGTTACAAATAAACATAAGTTTTATAATATTAATAGAATATTTTGCTTAAATTTAACTTTTAGAGGGAGAAGAACTACAACCACCATCATTTCAGATAAAAACAGAAACTAAGGCTGAATTGGATATAAGTAAAGTTGAGCTTCAGACGAAGAAACTGGTGCATGGTCCAACAGAAACAGAGCCAGAAATTAAAAGACCTGAGTTACAGTTGAATGTGGAATTGGTTGCATCAGAAAACATCAGGCTTAAAGAAAAACTAGAAGCAGTTGAACAGGAAAAGTCTAAGCTGAAACAACAGCTGCAGCTAATGAAAAATGAAAACACAGTTCTTAGAAAGCAATTGGAAAAAGCTAAGACTGACAGAGATCAAATACAAGACCGTTATGACGAAGTTCTACAGGAGAAAATTGAGCAGCAGCAGCGTCCACAGTTTGGTAAGAAATTATTTATTGGCAATATTTCATCAAGACTTTCCGTACACCTAAACCTGCTTACAAGACTATTAGGGTTGTCCAGAAATATGGTACATCGCAGAAAACACCCATTCTCAAGTTTGTCTCATTATTCAATTCATTAGTTGTCTATAAATATTTGTTTTACCCATTATTCCATTTGTTAGTTGTCTATAAATATTTGTTTCAGAGTTTTAAAATGTTATCCTGAGGTCGCTCAAAGCCCTCGAACATACCCTACTTAAATACCCAGGACTCAAGGCGCCAATGCTCGGAACTTGGAACTTGGGTTCATTGTGAATTTACTCTTTTTATAAAGAAAATTAACAAAGAGTTCGATTTGGATGAACTTTTTGCAAATTGTTTGAATCGACAAGAGCTACATATAGGAAAAATTGTAGACACCCACATCAAGGTCATTGAAGGTCATTGCAAGGACAGAATAAACAAAATCTAGCAAAAACGGGGAAAAATTGGCCAGCTCTCAGCAAATAATTGTTGAAATCGGCTAATTTTTTCTTGTGTTTTTCTTCCTGATATGGGCTACCTGTAGTAAGAAACAAGGCTACTAAATTCAAGACAATCCAAGGTTATTTTAAGGTCAAAAAGGTCAATTTGAGAGAAAAATCAGAAGAAATGGCCATAATGCAGCCAAATATTGCTCTATTTGAGTGATTCTTTTACCTAATTGCTCAGGCGGATAAGGACTACATTCGAGGAGATATAGTACTAAGAGGCTAAGATAATCCAATGTCATTTCAAGGTCAAAAGGTTAAAATCAGGGAAAATGGCTGTAGCTCAGCCAAATGTTGTTTCATTTTGGTGACTCTGAGTTATGGTCATTTTTCCTTGATTTTTATTTTTTGACCTTGAAATGACCTTGGATTATGTTAGCCTTTTAGTACTATGTCCTCTCGAATGTGGCCCTTATCAGTACGAGCAACCAGGTAAAATAAATCACCCAAATAGAGCAATATCTGGCTGAGTTATGGCCATTTCCTCTCATTTTCACTTTAATTGACCTTTTGACCTTAAAATAACCTTGGTTGTCTTGCATTTAGTAGCCTTGTTTCTTACAGCAAGTAGACCTTATCAAGACAAGAAAAACAAGAAAACACTAGCCGATTTCAACAATTATTAACCGAGATCTGTCCATTTGTTCTCGTTTTTGCTAGATTTTTTTAACCTTGAAATGACCTTGAATGACTCTGATCTTGGCGTCTATATTTTTTACAGACGTAGCTCTTGTCGTGTTAAACAGGTTGCAAAACGTTCATCCAAATCGGACTCTTCGTTAATTTTCTATGATAAAAAGAGTAAATTCACAATGAACCCAAGTTCCAAGACTCGAGCATGGGAGCCTTCAGTCTTGGGTATTTAAGTAGGTTATGTTCGGTGGTTTTGAGCGACCTCAGGATAACGTTTTAAAATTCTGAAACAAATATTTATAGACAACTAACAAATGGAATAATGGGTAAAACTTGAGTATGGGTGTGTTCTGCGATGTGTCATTTTTCTGGACACCCCTAATTTAAAGACTATACATGTAGGCACCATATAATGTTTTCATACAACGAAGGTATGCAATAATCATCCTATTGAATTTAGTATTGCATCAATGTTTCCTACCTCACTAGGCGTATAAGAAAAATGTATATTACTGTAGCCCTACCTAATAAAAGTCTATTCTCTTATCGCAAGTGCAACTTTCATTGGCAATAGTTTTGATGTGCTCAATAGTGTAGTGGTAAGCATGCTAGACTATCAATCGAGAGGTCTTTGCTCAAGTCCCCGCAGAGGAGATATTTGGTTAGAGAATTCTGCTCCACGTGCACCCCTAGCCAACCCAGGTATTATGACACTGTCTTTGGGAAGATGAGACGACGAGGGAGAGGACTGGCCAGCTGCCCTCATATGCCTAGGCTAAAAACGGAAGTCACTAACACTTCGTACCCATGGCTGCCTCAAGGCCAGCTTAACTATTCTTCTTCTTCTTCGCATTCTTCTTCTTCTTCGCATTCTTCTTCTTCTCATTCTTCGCATTCTTCTTCTTCTTCTTCTCCGCATTCTTCTTCTTCGCATTCTTCTTCTTCGCATTCTTCGCATTCTTCTTCTTCTTCTATTTCGCATTCTTCTTCTTCTTCTCATTCCTCGCATTCTTCTTCTTCTTCTTCTCCGCATTCTTCTTCTTCGCATTCTTCTTCTTCGCATTCTTCGCATTCTTCTTCTTCTTCTGTTTCGCATTCTTCTTCTTCTTCGCATTCCTCTTCTTCGCATTCTTCTTCGCATTGTTCTTCTTCTTCGCATTCTTCTTCTTCTTCGTCTATTCAGCATATGAATAATGAATATGTCACTTAATTAAAACGGTCAAATATTGATGTTAATCACCAATAATTATGTACTTGCATGCAGACATGCATGCATGCATATTGTACATACATACACAACTACACATACATGCTATGTAAAACATATGTACAAATATATGCACATAAGTAAGTAAGTATATGCAAATGGAGATTTAAATTCAAAGTATGTACGAATATCTCCTACTTGCGAGCATTTCTTTTGTGACCATACATGCTCGAGTTATCATTTTCCAATATTCTTTGTTTTGTTATCCATCTGTATTTCACACTTATTTTTATGAGAACAATTAACCTGGTGTTATCAAATTGCAGCTTCAGTTATTATGAAACAAATAACTATGGAGGACCATGCTGTTTTTGGAGTGGCATATCTAAGGGATAACATTTATCTACTCTCAACTCAACATATCCTGGCATACGAAAGGGATTCTCCGTATCGTCGAAATATCTTGAACGATATTTCCATAGCTGAGATTAAAGGGGCAGAAGATATTGCCGCCTGCCATAAAACATCTTCTCTGTACATTACCGATCAGCAAGCTTCATGTGTCTGGCAAATAATGGTGGACGAACCAAAACCATCCAAGTGGTTATTGGAAGTTAACGAACCATTTTCGCTTTCGGTGACCAGAGACGGCCGTGTTCTTATACCTAGATCTAAACCGGAACCTTGTCTGGATGTCTACAATTCACGTGCTGACTTGCTGAATCATTTTCTCTTGCCAGATAAATCCTGGCAACCATTGCATGCAGTGGAAACAATGAATGGAAACTTTATTCTTAGCTTCTTGAGTGGAGATATTATGGATGAATGTAGCATTTGTGAGCTCAATTGCAAAGGGCAAGTCTTTCGACCTATTTATAACACTGTCGGCTTGGAATCTTCCGTGTACTTGGCAGCCGGAAATGACAATTGGGTATTTGTTGCGAGGCAATACAAGCATTCCGTTACATTATTTGAGAAGCAGTTTTTCTGTGATGTTATTACTTATGAAAAAGATGGCATTGATTACCCTCGAAAACTATGTTATATAAGAGGAAAACCAGATGACTGTGCACGCCTTGTGATTATATATGGAGCAGAGAAGTCAGAGGTTGCTATTTGCACGTTGCCTAATGCCTGGCATTGTATTCTGAAAGAGTGGCAACTTTGTTAATTCAGATTGTCAGATTTTCATTTTAGATTGTTTAAATTTAGTTAGATGCAGATTATAGTCTGCACAGTAATTCCGATTATGCTAATTAATGACCGGTACTGTAAACCCAGCATACAATAGGCTTAAGTGATTTTCTTTTAGTAAAGAATAAAATAAAAATTCATTGTCTTGGTGCGGCTCTTGTTGTTCTACTCCGACCAATGGTGGCCTGTGGAGTGGAGATCTTCTGGTTTCTGACTTCTAGGCAATGACTGACATGAGTACAATGAGCAATCCAGTACACCTGTCACCACGAACCGTCTTGATGCGAAAATGCACACTGTTTCTTTTGCATAAACTGCCTCAGCTCAAATTATATTCTCTTCGTATTTCAAGACGCACTTAGATCTTTAGATAGCTGTGTTCACTGCACTTTTCGTAGATCTTATAGAGGCGCTATAGAAATATTCAAATGCATACAATGCTTACGTATACGATTTGATAACATTTAGCCTACTCACTCGGCTTCTCATCCATGCCCCTTTGTAAGGTATTCAGCACTTTTAAAGATACCAAAATGCTTAATCACTCAGATAGTTAGTTAATCAGGCGAAACTTAATGACTCCGATATTTGATCATACGCCATTTAATCACGTCTACATTAAAAATTAAGACAGCAAAAACAGAACAACGGCAAGCTCACAAAGTGTAGGCTCGCTTTTATTGTAAGCATGTGAGAGATGAACAAGAAAACTAATAATTATTTCGATGTAAAAATAACTTTCAGTTACTTTCCTTGGCCTTGTCTCCAGATCCCGATATCTCTTTGGAGCAGTAGGCTCCACACCGGTCGTATCTGGGGAAACACGGGGTGATGGAACAATGGTAACACTATGGCGTGAGAAGCGGAATGTCAAGCAGGAAGCGGGATCGACTGCCGCTATCCCCGTAAATGGTCGACTCAGCCTTCAACGCCCTAGATGGCAGATTCGCCGAAATGAGCAGGCTGCCATACAGTAAAATTCTAATTCTGTTAAATTTGTTCATCATCTGTTACTACCATAACAAGTAGACTAAATTTTACAGCGGTTTTGTCAGTTGGAATCAATAAGCACGAATATTACGGCATGCGAGTATTTTTCTATCTTCCAAGCATTAACGTTCACAGCATTAGATAATGCCACGGGAGAAGAGCTTGTTGACTATAAGGCAATCTTCAACGGAATTAGTTCTTCTTTAAACTCCATCTGCTGCAGCTTTAAAATAAATCGCTGCTCATTCGTAAACTAAACGGCTCGTATGCTGGTAGCCTTCATGGGCGACGGAAATCTCCAACGTATAATAATAAATTATGTTGGGGAAAGGCTTCTAATATGGACCCCCTAAAAAACTTATGCTATTTCATAGTACAGAAGCATTGAATGTGTGGTTTTATTTATTCCATGCATTACTTGGCATGAGTTGTGACCAAATTATGAAGAAATGATTCCTTATTCTGTGCAAATAAATGTTTATAATTGTAAATAAAATCGGGTTAAGAATTGAATCTCATCAGTTGTAACACCTCTGGTGAGCCTTGGGACAAGCACATCTCCCCTTCACAGTAACCGATTACAAAAACCTACACGATAACACCTTTTTAAATAATGTGTTGTCTAAATACGGCAAATGGTTCATATTACACGACCATGTGTGTAATATGGATCACCATTTTAAAAATGGATTTGCAATGTTTCCTTGCCGCAGACTAATATTGAAACAGTAAAAAACGATTGGCCTAAGATTATACTGACTAGGATAACCATTAAGAAACAATTAGGTCCATGCCTAAATAAATGTAAACAACACTAAGAAGCGGTGACAAGGACAAATTGGCCATAACGGCCTATTCTACTGTCTCATTCCATAAAAATATGAAGCCATAATTAAATTACACATTCAGGAATCACAGGACCATAATTATTTACACAAATGGATGTGCTTCGGGGAAATCTGTTATTGCGTGATCGTCGAATGTATTATAGATCCAACTTTCTGAGGTTGTGTTTTTGTATAATAAAGAAATTGTCTATCTTCTGAAACAACAAGGGCATACACCATAGCTGAAATCCTAAACTAAACAACAGCTGTTGAAGTTCAACCAGTCTTATAAGCAATATGTATCAAAACATAAACATTGATGCTTTTCAGGCAGCAGTTATTAGCAAAAAGGCACACATCCAGAACAGGAAGTTGAAATCAGTAGACGGATGGTTTTCAACTGTAAGAGCTCTCCGCAGACATGATAGGTGGAAAATACAGTCGAGGCCCATATTACACAGCCTTTCCCCTATGTCAGTAGCCATTTACTGTAGTCCCTCTTCAGTACCTCAAGAAAGAGCTGCGTTGCATTCTCAGTATATGACAGCAGGTCGGGAACATTTTCACACTGTCAGGCATATGTTTCTGTCACGTCATCCAACGGTATGCAACGTATGGCCATATGTCGGGGTACCCATATTCACTGTTTAATCCTAACTCCTGCATCTCTCGTAATTCACGCCTGAGTTAGATTAAATTAACACCCCGATTACTGTAACGCATATTAAGGACCTGGGTTCGAAGTCTAGCACCGAGATGACTACCCCAGCTTTTGCTCTATTGAGTACCAAGGAATGCTCGGTAAGGCTTCATAATACTAGGGTGTTTTTAACGTGCCTCTGAAATTTTCAACTCAAAGAGTTTTTATCGGCCTGGGCGAATTATCATGCCAATACATGTATAAACTTCATTTCCGAAATTATAGCCTGATGGGTAAGCATTTAGGACTTTGCGCAAGGCGACCGAAAATACAAGAGAGAGAGAGAGTGATGGCAAGATCAAGAGCAGTTGCGGAGCGTGAGGAACGTTATCGTGCAAGTACAGCTGTAGCGACGGAGTTTCCTCTGTTGGAAACGTCATCTGAAGAAGAGGAGTAATCAGCTATAGTTCAGAAAAAAGCCAGGACCGTCGATTTCTGCTTTGCCACAAAGCGACGAAGGGGAACAATCTCTGTAGTTACTCGTTATGTTGCTTACCAGCTCTAAATCTGCCTGCCAAAACCAGCAGCAGGAAGGCCTCTCACATGTTGTTTGCTCTCGGTGCATCCAATCTATATGCAGCACCAGCTGGTGAGCTGATCATCGGTCCTTCAGCGATCCATCGAGCAAGGAAAGATAACAGCTAACATAATTATAATGTGATCTTTATATATACTGTCTTGAAAAAACCGTATGCAAGCTCAAGTAACCTAAAAGAAAATTTAGTTAATGTATAACGATCTAACAGTATCTCCTTGTTTATTTACCAATAGTGAATTTATAATTTTTTGTGAACGATTCCTTTAACTAACTCTTTCTG
>JACEVL010003454.1:0-11417 GCA_020284085.1 Aporrectodea caliginosa
GCGTCGGCGACCGCTTTCCATCTGTCAATGGCGTTTAGAAATTCATAAAAGGGAAATTTCTTATCCATATTACAACTGAAAAGCCGTGCGTATTCCTATGATGGATCCAGTCGCGTCTATACATCGCTCGACAACCCCTCTGATGCGACGCAGCGCTTGTGAATAAGCCGGTGTCATGCGCTGGGTCTTTAGGTAAACTCTGCTGCCACCGTTTTGGGCGGTGCCAGTCTCGAAGCTTGTGAAGGAGGAGGGCAACACAAGGTATCCTTAAACATTGGGAACTAACTTTTTGGTAGGGCGTCTGAAATTTAGAGATTACGGATTACATGATACCAAGTCGTTTTATCCGTTTATAAACTGTATAGGATGTCACACTATTTTACATCTACATTATCGTTTTCCTACTAACCTACTTACTTACCTACCTACGTTTAACTCATTTATTTATCTGCTAACCGAATGCTTACCTTCATATATAAGCCTACATACATCGCTACATTACATGTACATCGATTCGCTACATACATATATATACATACATAGATATATGCTCACATACTTACATACATACATACATACTTACACACATGCATACATAAATGCATAATACATACATGCATACATAGATTTACATACTTACATACATACATACTTATGGATCCTGAGTGGCCTGAGTGGGTTGGTAGCCCGCTCACCACGCCGGCGCCCCGGGTTCGATACCCGGTCGGTCGGTTTATCAGAGATTAATTTCTCGGATCTTTACTGCGGGTGGCTCGGTCGCAATATAAACGTGGAGTACAATACAATACAACACATTACAATACAACTGGGGCGCGGTGGTTTTGGGGGTATGTTCGGTGCCTTGCAGCTGGAGGGCAAGACTATTGTATTGTATTGTACCGTATTGTATTGTAAGTATCTGGGCATTTATAAAGCGCCTCTAACAGTAGTGACTATTCAGAGTCACTCCCAGCGTGAGCACTCCGAGGAAACAGAGAAAAGTTTTCAATCAACGGACCGAAGTGAGGTGGTCGACTGGTTAGAGCGGTCGGCCTGTAACGCGGAGAGTACGGGTTCGATCCTCGTCCTGGGCCTATACTGTTTATGGACAGTGAGCAAGTCCTTCGCGCACAACTGCTCTGCAATATAATTGCACCTGCGCCATCGAGGCGTGTGCACTTCTTAGCTTTGGTTCACCTTTGGAAGAAAGGTGATATCAAATGCAGTTGTATTTTGTATTGTATTGTATGGATAAACCACCCGCCGAAGTCTCAGCCCGAATTTGTGGGGGAAGAAGGAAGTGCAAGACTAAGCTACCATTAGACTTTCAAACGGTGCTTCAGCTCGAAGATCGTTCCGCTCAAAGCTGCGTTTGACGATGCGCATGCGCCCTAGTAAAACTGTGCTTACGTTATCCACTTCTCCTCCTTTGAGGAGTCAGAGGAGTTTTAATTCGAGGGCTCTGGACGGTTTTCTCTTCGTGTACCTCAGTGGAGAATGATAAGAGACAGACAGACAGACAGAGACACAGAGACAGAGACAGACAGAGAGACAGACAGAGACAGACAGAGACAGAGCGAGAGACAGAGACAGACAGAGACAGTGACAGAGACAGACATACAGACAGAGACACATAGACAGAGACAGACAGAGAGACAGACAGAGACAGACAGAGACAGACAGAGACAGAGCGAGAGAGACAGAACCACTTTACACAGGCTCCGGCAGTTCGAGGGCCAATCCTTAATTGTTCCAGTTAGTTGTCTGCAGCGTCTATGAGCCGAGATTCGTCTGGGTAATTACATCTTCAGTTTATGGTTCCACTCGTATGAACCCCCTCGTCTTGTCAAGTGCCAAGAAGAAGAGCTTACAAGCTCTGCAAGAATGCGATCCTGAACAGTGGCGGGAAAATAAAAACAGTTTAGACTGGAATGGAACGAACTCTGACCGTTTGGCGCACTTGTCGACTGACGCGCGCTTAGCCAATCATAAAAACGCAGTTGCTTACACTTCGCAAACAGAAGATCACGCTCAAGCGCATACAGCGCCTTCATTTGCGCGACCTCGGCATTGAGTCATGAATTGTTTACCTGGAAACACGGCTTATCTTGAGAGGTTAAAGACTTAGAGGTCGAGAGGGGGAAAGACAGCACAAGTGTTTACAGAAGAAGAGAAAGGTAAAACACTTGTTTACAAGGCTATAAAATGTTTTATAGACAATTTATATAGCGCCGCACTCGGTAAGCCCAGCCGAGGCCGAAGGAAAGGGTGCTGCGCTGTACACGAATTCAAAACCAAATCAATGACGGTCATAGGAGAGTTTTAAAAGAAAGGTCTTTAGCTGTGCCTTGAATGTCCCCGAAGCTGTCGCATTCTTCACGTGGTCGCAGTGGTCCAGCGACAGTGAAACGCCTCAGATGAATAGCGGTACAGGTAAAGGCAAAGGTAAAGGCAAAGATGAAGGCAAAGGTAAAGATGAAGGCAAAGGTAAAGGCAAAGGTAAAGTAAAGATGAAGGTAACGGTAAAGGTAAAGGTAAAAGTAAAGGCAAGGGTAAATGTAAGGGTACAAGTAAAGGTAAAAGTAATGGTAACGGCAAATGTAGGGGTAAAGGTAAATGTAAGGGTAAAGGTAAAAGTTAAGGTAGATGTAAAAGTTAAGGTAAAGGTAAAGGTAAATGTAAGGATAAAGGTAAATGTAAGGGTAAAGGTAAAAGTTAAGGTAGATGTAAAAGTTAAGGTAAAGGTAAAGGTAAATGTAAGAATAAAGGTAAATGTAAGGGTAAAGGTAAAAGTTAAGGTAAATGTAAATGTAAGGGTAAAGGTAAAGGTAAATGTAAATGTAAGGGTAAAGGTAAAAGTAAAGGTAAAGGTAAATGTAGACGAGGTAAATGTAAAAGTTAAGGTAAAGGTAAATGTAAAAGTAAAGGTAACGATAAAAATAAAGGTAACGGTAAATGTAGAAGTAACAGTAAAGGTAAAAGTTAAGGTAAAACTAAAGGCAAAGGCAGCGGCAACGCACTTGTTAACACGCCTCTGTAAAATCTTCAGATGCATGATCCCAGTGATAACGGAAAGAGCGCATACCCCGTGACCTACCGAAGATATTTTTCTCGTTAGGCCTATATAAAATATTTTCTGCCGGGCATGCAGGTTGTCCGGGTACACATGCCTCTGTCATCAAGCAGTGGAATATGGTACTCTGGAAAGTTAACGTTTGGCAAGTTCTGCGACGAAACTGGCGTTCGATACTTCTGGATTCGTCGACTTCCGGTTCAAGGACCGTAATATGGTAAACGAGTACACCTTCCCCCTAATCCTATTAATATTTTCCACGTAGAACATGGAAGCTTTACTTGTTCTACTGTACACATAGAATCTGCCTAGATTAATGTCTTCTGAGTCTAGTTAGGAAAGAGCGTTCTTATCAAAGCACTGCGCATTACGAGAGCAAGGCCATCGAGAAATATTGGAGTTTTTTCTCTGGTTTTCTGTCAGGTACCTGTGCTCTACCGTTCTTACTGCGGAACACCAACTTCCCGCCCACAAATTGAAACTTTGGTAGTTCTGTTCCGTGTCTCCACTCAACCGCCATCCACCCCCACTCACCCACCCACCCACCCACCCACTCACTCAGTTACCCACCAGTCAGCATTCGAGGTTATGTCTTGTAACTCCATCTCAGACGTCATAGACTGTGTAATCTCGAGTGGCCGAAGCAAGCTGAATCTTTTTGCTAAACAGTCCCTCCCCGCTCGCTCCTCTGAACCAGATAAGAAAAACCACAGAACCGCTGTACAAGAGCCTTCGCCCAGTGTATACACAGGTCTTAAACGACCGTCCCTCCACTCTTATCCGCCAACCCCTCCCCATCTCCCGTAGTCCTAACTCCCCACGATTCGCAGCTGCCCACCTCCGTTGTTGCATGCTCGAACGCCGTCTCTTCCCGTTCTGGCAGGCGCAGGAAATTGAAAAAGCGTAATGTCGGCGTAAATCGCATTGGCTGCGTCGTAAAAACTGAACCGTCTCCCTCCAGACCTACTACACCTTCCCTACAGTCACCCCCGCTCTCGCTCTCTGCCACCCTTCGACGGTCAGCCACCCCGACCACCGTCTGCTAACCATTCCATCAACAAGATTTGCATCAGGCGTCGGCAGATGTCGATCTGTAGGTCCGGAGGCTGGGGCTGGTCCGGCGGCTGCTTCCGATGGTCCGGCTGCTGCTTCTGCTGGTGCTGGAAATGGCATCGATTGATAGCTATACGTCGAAGGAGAGAATGGCAAAGGCTGATATAATGGCCATTGTTTGTGGCCTATCGATTGTCTAATTAGACCGTCGCTCTGGTTCGATTCCCCATCCTACGACCAATCGTTCGTTCTTTATCTCATTCCTTCTTTCCCTCCTTTCCTCCTTTCTTTCTTTACTTCCATCTTTCCTCCTTTCTTTCTTTCCTTCCTTCTTTCCTCCTTTCTTTCTTTCCTTCCTTCTTTCCTCCTTTCTTTCTTTCCTTCCTTCTTTCCTCCTTTCTTTCTTTCCTTCCTTCTTTCCTCCTTTCTTTCTTTCCTTCCTTCTTTCCTCCTTTCTTTCTTTCCTTCCTTCTTTCCTCCTTTTCTTTTTTTCTTTCCTTCCTTCTTTCCTCCTTGCTTTCTTTCCTTCCTTCTTTCCTCCTTGCTTTCTTTCCTTCCTTCTTTCCTCCTTGCTTTCTTTCCTTCCTTCTTTCCTCCTTTCTTTTCTTTCCTTCCTTCTTTCCTCCTTTCTTTCTTTCCTTCCTTCTTTCCTCCTTTTCTTTCTTTCCTTCTTTTTTCCTCCTTTCTTTCCTTCTTTCCTTCTTTCCTCCTTTTCTTTCTTTTCCTTCCTTCTTTCCTCCTTGCTTTCTTTCCTTCCTTCTTTCCTCCTTTCTTTCTTTCCTTCCTTCTTTCCTCCTTGCTTTCTTTCCTTCCTTCTTTCCTCCTTTCTTTCTTTCCTTCCTTCTTTCCTCCTTGCTTTCTTTCCTTCCTTCTTTCCTCCTTGCTTTCTTTCCTTCCTTCTTTCCTTCTTCCTTTCTTTCCTTCCTTCTTTCCTCCTTTCTTTCTTTCCTTCCTTCTTTCCTTCTTTCCTTCTTCTTCCTTCTTTCCTCCTTTTCTTTCTTTCCTTCCTTCTTTCCTCCTTTCTTTCTTTCCTTCTTTCTTTCTTTCTTTCCTTCTTTCCTTCTTTCCTCCTTTCTTTCTTTCCTTCCTTCTTTCCTCCTTTCTTTCTTTCCTTCCTTCTTCTCCTTATTTCTTTCTTTCTTTCCTTCTTTCCTCCTTTCTTTCTTTCCTTCCTTCTTTCATCCTTTCTTTCCTTCCTTCTTTCTTTCTTTCTTTCCTTCCTTCTTTCCTCCTTTCTTTTTCTTTCCTTCCTTCTTTCCTCCTTCTTTCTTTCCTTCCTTCTTTCCTCCTTTCTTTCCTTCCTTCCTTTTTTCTCCTTTCTTTCTTTCCTTCCTTCTTTCCTCCTTTCTTTCCTCCTTTCCTTCTTTCCTCCTTTTCTTTCTTTCCTTCCTTCTTTCCTCCTTTCTTTCTTTCCTTCTTTCCTCCTTTCTTTCTTTCCTTCCTTCTTTCCTCCTTGCTTTCTTTCCTTCCTTTTTTCCTCCTTTCTTTTCTTTCCTTCCTTCTTTCCTCCTTTCTTTCTTTTTTCCTTCCTTCTTCCCTCCTTTCTTTCCTCCTTTCCTTCTTTCCTTCCTTCCTTCTTCCTCCTTTCCTTCTTTCTTTCCTTCTTTCCTCCTTAGCTTTCTTTCCTTCCTTTTTCTCCTCTTCTTTCTTTCCTTCCTTCTTTCCACCTTGCTTTCTTTCCTTCCTTCTTTCCTCCTTTCTTTCTTTCCTTCCTTCTTTCCTCCTTGCTTTCTTTCCTTCCTTCTTTCCTCCTTTCTTTCTTTCCTTCCTTCTTTCCTCCTTTCTTTCTTTCCTTCCTTCTTTCCTCCTTTCTTTCTTTCCTTCCTTCTTTCCTCCTTGCTTTCTTTCCTTCCTTCTTTCCTCCTTTCTTTCTTTCCTTCCTTCTTTCCTTCTTCTTTCTTTCCTTCTTTCTTTCCTCCTTTCTTTCTTTCCTTCCTTCTTTCCTCCTTTCTTTCTTTCCTTCCTTCTTTCCTCCTTTCTTTCTTTTCCTTTCTTCTTTCCTCCCTTTCTTTCTTTCCTTCCTTCTTTCCTCCTTTCTTTCTTTCCTTCCTTCTTTCCTCCTTTCTTTCTTTCCTTCCTTCTTTCCTCCTTTCTTTCTTTCCTTCCTTCTTTCCTCCTTTCTTTCTTTCCTTCCTTCTTTCCTCCTTTCTTTCTTTCCTTCCTTTTTCCTCCTTTTCTTTCTTTCCTTCCTTCTTTCCTCCTTGGCTTTCTTTCCTACCTTCTTTCCTCCTTGCTTTCTTTCCTTCCTTCTTTTCTCCTTGCCTTTCTTTCCTTCCTTCCTTCCTCCTTTCTTTCTTTCCTTCCTTCTTTCCTCCTTTCTTTCTTTCCTTCCTTCTTTCCTCCTTTCTTTCTTTCCTTCTTTCCTCCTTTCTTTCCTTCTTTCCTTCTTTCCTCCTTTCTTTCTTTCCTTCCTTCTTTCCTCCTTTCTTTCTTTCCTTCCTTCTTTCCTCCTTTCTTTCTTTCCTTCCTTCTTTCCTCCTTGCTTTCTTTCCTTCCTTTTTTCCTCCTTTCTTTCTTTCCTTCCTTCTTTCCTCCTTGCTTTCTTTCCTTCCTTCTTTCCTCCTTTCTTTCTTTCCTTCCTTCTTTCCTCCTTGCTTTCTTTCCTTCCTTCTTTCCTCCTTGCTTTCTTTCCTTCCTTCTTTCTTGCTTTCTTTCCTTCCTTCTTTCCTCCTTTCTTTCTTTCCTTCCTTCTTTCCTTCTTTCTTTCCTTCCTTCTTTCATTCTTTCTTTCCTTCCTTCTTTCCTCCTTTCTTTCCTTCTTTCCTTCTTTCCTCCTTTCTTTCTTTCCTTCCTTCTTTCCTCCTTTCTTTCTTTCCTTCCTTCTTTCCACCTTGCTTTCTTTCCTTCCTTCTTTCCTCCTTTCTTTTTCTTTCCTTCCTTCTTTCCTCCTTGCTTTCTTTCCTCCCTTCTTTCCTCCCTTTCTTTCTTTCCTTCCTTCTTTCCTCCTTGCTTTCTTTCCTTCCTTCTTTCCTCCTTGCTTTCTTTCCTTCCTTCTTTCCTCCTTGCTTTCTTTCCTTCCTTCTTTCCTCCTTTCTTTCTTTCCTTCCTTCTTTCCTTCTTTCCTTCCTTCCTTCTTTCCTCCTTTCTTTCTTTCCTTCCTTCTTTCCTCCTTTCTTTCTTTCCTTCCTTCTTTCCTCCTTTCTTTCTTTCCTTCCTTCTTTCCTCCTTTCTTTCTTTCCTTCCTTCTTTCCTCCTTTCTTTCTTTCCTTTCTTCTTTCCTCCTTTCTGTCTTTCCTTCCTTCTTTCCTCCCTTTCTTTCTTTCCTTCCTTCTTTCCTCCTTTCTTTCTTTCCTTCCTTCTTTCCTCCTTTCTTTCTTTCCTTCCTTCTTTCTTTCCTTTCTTTCTTTCCTTCCTTCTTTCCTCCTTTCTTTCTTTCCTTCCTTCTTTTCCTCCTTTCTTTCTTTCCTTCCTTCTTTCCTCCTTTCTTTCTTTCCTTCCTTCTTTCCTCCTTTCTTTCTTTCCTTCCTTCTTTCCTCCTTTCTTTCTTTCCTTCCTTCTTTCCTCCTTGCTTTCTTTCCTTCCTTCTTTCCTCCTTTCTTTCTTTCCTTCCTTCTTTCCTCCTTTCTTTCTTTCTTTCCTTCTTTCCTCCTTTCTTTCTTTCCTTCTTTCCTCCTTTCTTTCCTTCTTTTCGTTCTTTCCTCCTTTCTTTCTTTCCTTCCTTCTTTCCTCCTTTCTTTCTTTCCTTCATTCGTTCTCTTCTTGCTGCGCCTTTTCTCTCTCTCTTCGTTCTCCGTTAATTTCTTCATTGAATTAACTAATTAATAAGTTTATTTATTTGATCTTTCATTCATTTATTGATTACTCATTCCTAATTTCTTTCTCTTTCTTTTCTCCTCTGCTTTTTTTCTCATTCTTTTTCTCTCTTACTTCAGTTCCTTCCTTCCTGCCATTTCTTCCTGTCTTACGTCTTTCTTTCTTTCCTTCCTTCCTTTCCTTCCTACATCCTTCCATTTGTTCCATCCTCCTTTTCTCGATTCTTCTTTCCTACATCCTTCCTTCCATCCTTCCCTCCATCTTTTCTTCCTCCTTCCTCCTTTCTCCTTCCTTCCTTCTCCTTATTTTACCTTCCATCTCTTTCCATCCGCCTTCCTCTTTAAATCTTTCCATCCTTCCTTTCCTCCCTCCTCTTATTTTTCGACTCTACCTTCCTCTTTCCTTCTTTCATTTATTCTTCCTTTCCTTTCTCCTTCCATTGTTCAATCATTCCTTCCTCTTTCCTTACTTTCTTCTTTCTTTCTACCCTTCCTTCCATCTTTCCATACTCCTTCCTTATTTCCTCCCTTCCTTTCTTCCCTTACTCCTCTTATTTTTCCTTCCAATTTCCTCTTTCCTTCTTTCTTTCCGTCTCTTCCTCTTTCCATTTTAACCGTCCTCTATTCCTCTTTCTTTCCTTCCTCCTCCCTCCCTACTTCCTTCCATCTTTCCAACCACCCTTCCTCTTTCCATCTTTTCTTCCTCCCTTCTTTCCGGCTCAATATCTCCTGGAGCTGAGACCCAACAGCAATCAAGAGTATTGTCGGCGAGTGATCGAACGCTCGTCTCGTCTGGTCCTCGTTCCTCCCTTTCCTCTTTCCATCTCTCCTCCTCTTCCCTCTTTCCATCTCTCCTCCTCTTCCCTCTTTCCATCTCTCCTCCTCTTCCCTCTTTCCATCTCTCCACCTCTTCCCTCTTTCCATCTCTCCACCTCTTTCCTCTTTCCATCTCTCCTCCTCTTCCCTCTTTCCATCTCTCCTCCTCTTCCCTCTTTCCATCTCTCCTCCTCTTCCCTCTTTCCATCTCTCCTCCTCTTCCCTCTTTCCATCTCTCCTCCTCTTCCCTCTTTCCATTTCTCCTCCTCTCCCCTCTTTCCGTCGTTTCACCTCTTCCCTCTTTCCATCTCTCCTCTTCCCTCTTTCCATCTCTCCTTCTCTTCCCTCTTTCCATCTCTCCTCCTCTTTCCTCTTTCCATCGCTCCTCCTCTTCCCTCTTTCCATCTCTCCTCCTCTTCCCTCTTTCCATCTCCTCTTCTCTTTCCATCTCTCCTCCTCTTCCCTCTTTCCATTTCTCCTCCTCTCCCCTCTTTCCATTTCTCCTCCTCTCTCCCCTCTTTCCGTCGTTTCACCTCTTTCCTCTCTTTCCATCTCTCCTCTTCCCTCTTTCCATCTCTCCTTCTCTTCCCTCTTTCCATCTCTCCTCCTCTTCACTCTTTCCATCTCTCCTCCTCTTCTCTCTTTCCATCTCTCCTCCTCTTCCCTCTTTCCATCTCTCCTTCTCTTCCCTCTTTCCATCTCTCCACCTCTTCCCTCTTTCCATCTCTCTTCCTCTTCCCTCTTTCCATCTCTCCTCCTCTTCCCTCTTTCCATCTCTCCTCCTCTTCACTCTTTTCATCTCTCCTCCTCTTCACTCTTTCCATCTCTCCACCTCTTCCCTCTTTCCATCTCTCCACCTCTTCCCTCTTTCCATCTCTCCTTCTCTTCCCTCTTTTCCATCTCTCCTTCTCTTCCCTCTTTCCATCTCTCCTCCTCTTCACTCTTTCCATCTCTCCTCCTCTTCACTCTTTCCATCTCTCCTCCTCTTCCCTCTTTCCATCTCTCCACCTCTTCCCTCTTCCTGCCGTCCATCTGGTCGTCATCGCCAGACGAGAACCACTCGCAGTTCCTTCCTCAGCAGCCATCGATCGATCGATGAGATCCACACCCTCTTCCTCTCCTCATCTTCTTCCTCCTCCTTCTCTTCTTCTTCTTTTTTCCTCCTCCTTTTCTTATTTTCTTCTTCTTCCTCCTCCTCCTCCTCCTCCTCTTCCTCCTCCTTCTCTTTTCTTCTTCCTCCTTCTCCTCCTCTTCCTCCTCCTCCTCCTCTTCCTCCTTCTCTTTTTTTCTTCCTCCTTCTCCTCCTCTTCCTCCTCCTCCTCCTCTTCCTCCTCCTTCTCTTTTCTTCTTCCTCCTTCTCCTCCTCTTCCTCCTCTTCATCCTCTTCTCCTCCTTCTTCTTTTCTTCTTCCTCCTCCTTCTTCCTCCTCCTTCTCTTTTTCTTCTTCCTCCTTCTCCTCCTCTTCCTCCTCCTTCTCTTTTTCTTCTTCCTCCTTCTCCTCCTCTTCCTCCTCTTCCTCCTCTTCCTCCTTCTCTTTTTCTTCTTCCTCCTTCTCCTCCTCCTCCTCCTCTCCTCCTCTTCTTCCTGCCTCTTCCTCCTCTTCCTCCTTCTCCTTTCTTCCTTCCTCCTCTTATCTTCCTCCTCCTCTTCATCTACTCTTCCTCCTTCTTCCTCTTCTTCTCCTTCTCTTCTTCTTCCTCCTTCTCTTTTTCTTCTTCCTCCTTCTCCTCCTCTTCCTCCTCCTCCTCCTCTTCCTCCTCCTTCTCCTTTTCTTCTTCCTCCTTCTCCTTTTCTTCTTCCTCCTTCTCCTCCTCTTCCTCCTCCTTCTCTTTTTCTTCTTCCTCCTTCTCCTCCTCTTCCTCCTCCTCCTTTTCTTCCTCCTCCTTCTCCTTCTTCTTCCTCCTCCTTCTCCTCCTCTTCCTCCTCCTCCTCCTCTTCCTCCTCCTTCTCTTTTCTTCTTCCTCCTTCTCCTCCTCTTCCTCCTCCTCCTCCTCTTCCTCCTCCTTCTCTTTTTCTTCTTCCTCCTTCTCCTCCTCTTCCTCCTCTTCCTCCTCTTCCTCCTTCTCTTTTTCTTCTTCCTCCTTCTCCTCCTCTTCCTCCTCTTCCTCCTCTTCCTCCTTCTCTTTTTCTTCTTCACTCCTTCTCCTCCTCTTCCTCCTCTTCCTCCTCTTCCTCCTACTCTCCTCTTCCTCTTCCTTCTCTTCTCTTCTTCTTCCTCCTCTTCCTCCTCTTCCTCCTCTTCCTCCTCCTTCTCTCCTCCTTCTCTTTTTCTTCTTCCTCCTTCTCCTCCTCTTCCTCCTCCTCCTCCTCTTCCTCCTCCTCCTTTTTCTTCTTCCTCCTTCTCCTCCTCTTCCTCCTCTTCCCTCCTCTTCCTCCTTCTCTTTTTCTTCTTCCCTCCTTCTCCTCCTCTTCCTCCTCTTCCTCCTCTTCCTCCTTCTCTTTTTCTTCTTCCTCCTTCTCCTCCTCTTCCTCCTCCTCCTCCTCTTCCCTCCTCCTTCTCTTTTTCTTCTTCCTCCTTCTCCTTCTCTTCCTCCTCTTCCTCCTCCTCCTTTCTCTTTTTCTTCTTCCTCCTAAAAAACAAAACAGAGAAAAAGCGAACAAAAAAGAAAAGAGACAGAGAAGAGAGAAAAAAGAAACAAAAACAAAACCCCAAACAGAAAACAGAGACAGAGACAACCAAAAAACAGACAAAAACAAAAAAAAACAAAAAAACAAAAAAACAA
>JACEVL010003455.1:0-13492 GCA_020284085.1 Aporrectodea caliginosa
TTGGAAACCCCCAAAAAAATAAGGTCAGGCGGGTTCCCCCCTTTTTTTTCCGGGGAAAAAACCAAAAAAGGTTTTTCCCAAGGGGTTCCAAAAATTGGGGTGGTATGAGCCCAACCTTTTGTTATGGGCCGGGCCCCTTTGATTTCTATCAGAGGCGCTCCCGACTACAGCGGGACACGCCGAGCGCATAGCATTAAATTGCTGTGAAGGACTTGCCCAGGGTCCTGGGGGCCGGCAGGTGGATTCAACCCGCCGGCTGAAAGGCACCAAACCCCCCTACACCCCCGGCCACAGGGTTCCAAACAGTGGTCAACCCCGCGGCCCGGGGGGCCAACCCCGCCGGCAGATTCTAAGTGGCCCCCACACTCGCTAAATATTTGCAATTTCTTTAAAAATGAAGAAAAAGACAGTCACGGGCCCTCCTTGCATAGCTATTCGTTGTAACTTGGCTTATCATTTGACAAGTGCCAAAATATTTCCCCGACGCATTAATTATGATAACTCCAAAATTTAATTATAATACAGTTAATAATTTTAAAAAAATTTTTAGTCGCTGTTTTTGAGTTGACTGGTGCGGCCTCGGCTTCAAAATTATTTTCTGGCCCCGCGGTGTAAAAAAGGTTGGACAGCACTGGCCTATATAGTCAAATGACTAGAGTTGGAGATGTCTAGAATTAGAGCGGCATGAATGACGAGAAAAGGGGCAACAACTTATTTGTTTTCTCAGGCCTACCCTGCTGATAGTTGACTTGAGCGCCCTTGTAACGCATGGCACGGCGCCATAAAAATTGTCACTGTTATTATTATTATTATTATTATTATTATTTTTATTATTATTATTATTATTATTATTATTATTATTTTTTTCATTATCATTATCATTCTCATTATCATTATCTTATATTATTTATTATTATTATTATTATTATTATTATTATTATTATTATTATTATTATTATTTTTTTAATATTAATATTCTTTTAGATGTCTTAATTTTAATTTGTAAATAATTTTATAAATACAAAATATTCAATCAATCACTTTTTAACTGAAACCCTATTAAAACAATCTGGAAAAGAACAATAGGCCTAGGCTACTCTAGAAAAAGGATCACGTAATGCACATAAACCGTGTATAGTCGGTGCTCAACTGCTGGTATATATTGTAGAGTTAGTTATACTGCTTCAACATACATGTCAATGCGAAAGAAAACAATGAGGCACGAGACAAACCAATGGATGATCATGAACTAGCCTATCATGAAAATAGTATTGGTATAATACGAGCAAACCACATGTACAGATATAAGCGTATACGCTGGTCGATATATATTTGCAACATGACTCAGCGGCGACACGATTACTAGAAAGTGCAAACTACCAGACAGTTTTATTTAGACTTACTCGGTTAAATGGGACTATAATTTGGAGCGTCCGCTACTTTCGTTACTATAGGCCTATACTTGTTTCATTTGTAATCTCAGTGACTGACAATGTAGTCTTCACATTTTAAAAGTTGGTAAACGTTCACAATTAAATTCTTGCTCAAACATCTTTCAAAGACCCCTATTAATTTATACTAGGCCTAATATTATAAATATTTCATTATTATCGCTGTCATTATCATCAGCATTATTGTTACTAAACTTACTACTACTGCTACTGTTTGCTACTGCTACTGCTACTGCTATTTTACGCAAACTACTGCTCTGCTACTGCTGCTACTACTACTACTATTACTACTACTACTACTATACTACTACTGAGGCGCGGATGTAGTCGCCAGGTGAAAAAATTTAAAGTAGTAGTAGAGTATAGTAACAAAACGCAGGGCCGCAGCAGAGCAGCAGCAGTAGTACTGCTGCCGCCACCGCCGCTGCTACTACTACCGCAAGCTGCTGCCGTTTCTTTGCCGCTTCTACCACGCTACTATTAAACAATTTAACGCGCAAAGGGGTCAACAGAAAGTCTGAATCTGAGGGCGGACAGTCAGTCGCCAGGTGGAAGAGCACTGTATGATGGAGCCAGATGAGCCAAGCCGATGAAAACAGAGCTTTGAGACTATTTTAAGGTAAGAGATAGAGTTGGTTCAATTTGTTGGGACAGCAACATATGGAACGCGCAAGAACCCATCGTTACAAGTTGCGACCTGTCAGCTTGGTGTTGTTAATAAACGAAACTGATTGATTGATTGATTGATTGATCGTGCATCACGCATGCTCAACCAAAAGACCTATTCCCAAAAGATCGCAAACTGCTTTGAGGTATGTATGGAGGTAGTATTGCCCATATCTGCAGGTCTAGGGGAAAGAATTTGATTTGCATGCGATACAGGCCACCACACAAATCAGTGTAGCAGTCAGATCATGGAGATGATGGGGATGCTTCAGAACATGACAATCAACTTGTAGTAAAGCAGCCTAAAGCAGGATCAATGTGCCGTGCTGCTCAAATTAGTAGTCAATGCATACATGCACGGTTAACTCTCATTGAGCCTTGAGGTCTTTGACTTTTGGCATGGCATCGATCGTTCAGACGACACTGAACTCACTGAGGGTGCTATGCTGCACTTGTGCCGATGCAATCCAGTGTGATTCTCGTTAACGATAACGATAACGAAAAATGTTCGTTAACGAAAATAAAATGATTTCGTTAACGATAACTATAACTATAACTAAAAAAAATACAATTAACTCCATTAACTATAACTAGCGTAACTGAAAATAACAACTAACGAAAATTCATCTTTTATTTTCGTTAATACAAAAATAAAAAAAAATAGAAGTGCAAGCCATGGACGATTCAAAGGCAATAGAGAACAATGCGATAATCCACTATTAATACAAATTTCGACCAGTTACTTTGGAAACTCGTGTATTATTCTGTGCTTTAAGAAAACTAATTTCATAGCTCTGAACAAATTGTGATACGGCGTGTTAATGCCCGCATCAAATTTTGCTTATAGCTCACTTAGTAGCCAATCTGCTATAAGTAAACCAAGAGTCGCTTCAAAATAAAAATCTAATTAAACGCTATAACTATACTTCATAACTAAAAAATATTACCAACTATAACTATAACTATAACTAAAATAAAAACCATTAACTATAACTGTAACTATAACTAAAATAAAATCTGTAAGGAGAATCACACTGAATCTGATGCAGTGTGCGTGTGGCTGGCGGCGCTAATAGTATCTAGTTGTATTGTATTGTATGTATGTATGTATGTGTTGTGTAACAAGACGTATGTATGTATGTATGTATGTATGTATGTATGTATGTATGCATGTATGTATGTATGTATGTGTATGTATGAAGTAGAGAGGCCTTGCATCGTGAACCGAATCTTTGTATTTAATTGGTTTCGACTTCAATCAATCAATATTCGTTTTATTGAATAAATCTAGTTGTCTTGAACGCAACTGTTACAAGTAACAGCAAATAGCTATAGGCTAGAGCTGAGCTTGAGTTAGTTATTGAAGCCAATTGCAAGTGATTATGAGAAAATTAATATATATCTTCGAACAAGACTGGTGGCATGTAGTTACGCTTGTCTTTGGTAGAGAGATTGATGCTGTGCTTTCTATAGAACATAAGTCATATTCGTTTTGTCGTGTAGGTGGAAAGATCCCGCAGAGGACATGGCATATGGTTCCCTACAGATGGCCCCAAACAGGCCAGCGTCGGCGATCTCAGCCAGATCCACCACGCCTGAGGTAGTGCATCAGAGGAAGCCTCTTCGCTTCATCCGGTTTAACATTCTTGCAATTTATCCTTTTCATTCTCACTGGCATACCCCCACCAGGGGAGACATACATAAGGTGTGCCACAGTGGTTGCCAACTTGCCATAGTCACTCATGCAGCGCGAACATGCCACGATCTCTCAAAACCGGGAGTACGTATAGAGAGGAGTAACTTGAGATAAGGACCTTTTCTATATGCTTTGTCATGCGCAGGTCGGAGCTGAGGGTCATCATTAACACTCAAATGGTGTCAACCCTTTCAGCCCCTTGGATGACGACGGGATGAACCTTTTGGCCCCTGCTGGTGAAAATTATTTCACGCGTCTTGGATGGATTTGGCCTCAGATGATTGATTTTAGCCCAGGATGCCACGTGATCAAATTCTTCAGTCACTGTTCCGTGTTTGAGAATCCTACTAATAGATACATGTCGTCGGTATATTTAACTAGATGGTTAAAACTATATGCTTAGGATGGAGGTCAGACGACCCGACCACGTACGATCCATGACCAATCCCAGAACCTTGAACAACGCTTGCATTTATGGATGCGGCCGACGAGACTTCTCCATGAAATTTAGTTATGTGCTTTCGGTCCTGAAAATAGTTAGTTAGCCAAATTAAATATTTGGTGTCAATGGTCCCTAGGTTTTGCAACAAAGAATGATGGATGAGAGTGTCGAAGGCTTTGGAGAAGTCAATTTAGATCATGATGACAAATTCGTGCTCCTGTAAGAGGGTGGTGATATGATGTAGGAGGGCTATGATGCCAGAATAAACAAAGCCATCTCCTGCAAAAACTCGGAATCGTCTGTGGATTTGCCCGGTTTGGAGCAAGGTTCTTAAGAATCCTTTACGTAATTTCAACGTGTTAATAGATTACTGGGACAACGGTCACTTAATTCTGCTCTAGCTGCCGCCGCCTCAATTACACAGATCTAGTTATGGACTTTACCTGGACTTGCTTGATTACACTTGTAACCCATGGTGTAACCCAGACGACAATATAGCCTACTGCATCTGTAGGCTACATGTAACTACGATGATTGGGTAAGAAAACCTTAAACTGAAACTTAATTTATTCCTCAGAGCTAAGTTTAACTTGATATCTCACGTTTCTTTAACATCACAATATTTCCGTCAAGAAAGTTGACAAAATAACGTCGTAATAATTTAAAACGTCTCGCATTTGATTCAGATTTGAAACATGCTTGACTGACATTTTAGCAGACACTAAATGCTTGATTTCTAATTTTAAATTCAGTAACTTCCTTATATCATTAAAATGATTTAACCCTGCCTTTTAAAAAGATCTTTCAGACGAAATGTATTTTCCAACTTCCGTGGCAGAAACATTTGTGCATTTCAACTAATTTCTGCGCCTCTTCATAGGTGAGGTCTGTCAGTGCTTTAAGAAAGGCGACATCAACCAGCGTCTCTTCACAGACGAGTTCATCTAGAGAACTTTCAGCGCATCTTCACAGGCGAGGATCTTTCAGCGCCTCTTCACAGGCGAGAGATCTTTCAGTGCCTCTTCACAGATCTTTCAGCGCCCTTTCATAAGCGAGATCTTTCAGCGCCTCTTCACAGGCGAGATCTTTCAGCGCCTCTTCATAGGCGAGATCTTTCAGCGCCTCTTCACAGGCGAGATCATCATCGATCTTGATAGACGGCGCAGTCTTAAGACAGACGAGATCTTTCAGCGCCTCTTCACAGGGGATATCTTTCAGCGCCTCTTCACAGACGAGATCTTTCAGCGCCTCTTCACATGACGAGGACTTTCAGCGCCTTTTCACAGGCGAGATCTGTCTAGTGCGCCTTAACACAGGCGAGATCTTTTCAGTGCCTCTTCACAGGCGAGATCTTTCAGCGCCTCTTCACAGGCGAGATCTTTCAGCGCCTCTTCATAGGCGAGATCTTTCGGCGCCTTCTTCACAGACGAGATCTTTCAGAGTCACTTCACAGGCGAGATCTTTCAGCGCCTCTTCACAGATCTTCCAGCAGAGCCTTTTCACAGGCGCGATCTTTCTCAGCGCCTCTTCACAGGCGAGATCTTTCAGCGCCTCTTCACAGGCGAGATCTTTCAGCGCCTCTTCACAGGCGAGATCTTTCAGCGCCTCTTCACAGGCGAGATCTTTCAGCGCCTCTTCACAGACGAGATTTTTCAGCGCCTCTTCACAGACGAGATCTTTCAGCGCCTCTTCACAGGCGAGATCTTTCAGCGCCTCTTCACAGGCGAGATCTTTCAGCGCCTCTTCACAGGCGAGATCTGTCAGCGCCTTAACACAGGCGAGATCATTCAGCGCCTCTTCACAGGCGAGATCTTTCAGCGCCTCTTCACAGGCGAGATCTTTCAGCGCCTCTTCACAGGAGAGAATCTTTCAGCGCCTCTTCAGAGGCGAGATCTTCTTCACAGCGCCTCTTCACAGGCGAAATCTTTCAGCGCCTCTTCACAGGCGAGATCATTCAGCGCCTCTTCACAGGCGAGATCTTTCAGCGCCTCTTCACAGGCGAGGTCTTTCAGCGCCTCTTCACAGCGAGATCTTTCAGCGCCTCTTCAGCGGTCTGTCAGTGCCTTGAGAAAGGCGATATCATCCAGAGCGTCTTCACAGACGAGATCTTTCAGCGCCTCTTCACAGACGAGATCTTTCAGCGCGTCTTCACAGATCGCGCCTCTTCACAGACGATATCTTTCAGCGCCTCTTCACAGACGCAATCTTTCCACGCCTCTTCACAGGCGAGATCATTCAGCGCCTCTTCATAGGCAAGATCTTTCAGCGCCTCTTCACAGACGAGATCTTTTAGCGCCTCTTCACAGGAGAGATCTTTCAGCGCCTCTTCACAGGCGAGATCTTTCAGCGCCTCTTCGCAGGCGAGATCTTTCAGCGCCTCTTCACAGGCGAGATCTTTCAGCGCCTCTTCACAGGCGAGATCTTTCAGCGCCTCTTCACAGGCGAGATCTTCCAGCGGCTCTTCACAGGCGAGATCTTTCAGCGCCTCTTCACAGGCGAGATCTTTTCAGCGCCTCTTCAGGAAGAGGTCTTTCAGCGCCTCTTCACAGGCGAGGTATTTCAGCGCCTCTTCACAGGCGAGATCTTTCAGCGCCTCTTCACAGGCGACATCTTTCAGCGCCTCTTCACAGACGAGATCTTTCAGCGCCTCTTCACAGGCGAGATCTTTCAGCGCCTCTTCACAGACGAGATCTTTCAGCGCCTCTTCACAGGCGAGATCTTTCAGCGCCTCTTTCACAGGCGAGATCTTTCAGCGCCTCTTCACAGACAGAGATCTTTCAGCGCCTCTTCACAGAGACGAGATCTTTCAGCGCCTCTTCACAGGCGAGATCTTTCAGCGCCTCTTCACAGGCGAGGTCTTTCAGCGCCTCTTCACAGGCGAGATCTTTCAGCGCCTCTTCACAGGCGAGGTCTTTCAGCGCCTCTTCACAGGCGAGGTCTTTCAGCGCCTCTTCATAGGCGAGGTCTTTCAGCGCCTCTTCATAGGCGAGAGGTCTTTCAGCGCCTCTTCACAGGCGAGATCTTTCAGCGCCTCTTCACAGGCGAGATCTTTCAGTGCCTCTTCACAGGCGAGATCTTTCAGCGCCTCTTCACAGACACGAGATCTTTCAGCGCCTCTTCACAGGCGAGATCTTTCAGCGCCTCTTCACAGGCGAGATCTTTATGCGCCGCCTCTTCACAGGCGAGATCCTTCAGCGCCTCTTCACAGGCGAGATCTCTTTCAGCGCCTCTTCACAGGCGAGATCTTTCAGCGCCTCTTCACAGGCGAGATCTTTCAGCGCCTCTTCACAGGCGAGATCTTTCAGCGCCTCTTCATAGGCGAGGTCTTTCAGCGCCTTCGCCAGGCGACATCATTCAGTGCCTCTTCACAGGCGCCTTCACGAGATCTTTCAACGCCTCTTCACAGGCGAGATCTTTCAGCGCCTCTTCACAGGCGAAATCTTTCAGCGCCTTTTCACAGGCGAGATCTTTCAGCGCCTCTTCACAGACGAGGTCTTCCAGCGCCTCTTCACAGGCGAGCTCTTTCAGCGCCTCTTCATAGGCGAGGTCTTTCAGCGCCTCTTCAAAGGCGAGGTCTTTCAGCGCCTCTTCATTGGCGAGGATCATTCAGCGCCTCTTCAAAGGCGAGGTCTTTCAGCGCCTTTTTCACAGGCGAGATCTTTCAGCGCCTCTTCATAGGCGAGAGGTCTGTCAGTGCCTTGAGAAAGACGACATCATCCAGAGCCTCTTCACAGGCGAAATCTCTTAGCGCCTACCCACAGGCTATCTCATTCAGCGCCTCTTCACAGGCGATTCTGTCAGTGCCGCAAGAAAGGCGACATCATCCAGAGCCTCTTCACCGGCGATATTCTTCAGCGCCTCTTCACAGACGATATCCTTCAGGGCCTTTTCACAGACGCGATCTTTCAGCGCCTCTTCACAGGCGAGGTTATTCAGCGCCTCTTCAAAGGCGAGGTCTTTCAGCGCCTTTTTACAGGCGAGATCTTTCAGCGCCTCTTCATAGGCGAGGTCTGTCAGTGCCGTAAGAAAGGCGACATCATCCAGAGCCTCTTCACAGACGAGATCTTTCAGCGCCTCTTCACAGGCGAGGTCTGTCAGTGCCTTGAGAAAGGCGACATCATTCAGAGCCTCTTCACAGGCGAAATCTCTCAGCGCCTACCCACAGGCTATCTCATTCATCGCCTCTTCACAGGCGAGGTCTTTCAGCGCCTCTTCACAGGCCAGCTCTTTCAGCGCCTCTTCACAGGCGAGATCTTTCAGCGCCTCTTCACAGGCGCCTCTTCACAGGCGAAATCTCTTCAGCGCCTCTCCACAGGCTATCTCATTCAGCGCCTCTTCACAGGCGAGGTCTTTCAGCGCCTCTTCACAGGCGAGGTCTTTCAGCGCCTCTTTACACGCGAGATCTTTCAGCGCCTCTTCATAGCCGAGGTCTTTCAGTGCCTCTTCACAGGCGAGATCTTTCAGCGCCGCAGGCGAGAGATCTTCACAGACGAGGTCTTCCAGCGGCTCTTCACAGGCGAGCTCTTTCAGCGCCTCTTCATAGGCGAGGTCTTTCAGCGCCTCTTCACAGGCGAGATCTTTCAGCGCCTCTTCATAGGCGAGGTCTTTCAGTGCCTCTTCATAGGCGAGGTCTGTCAGCGCCCTTCGAAAAAGGCGACATCTTTCAGAGCCTCTTCACAGACGAGATCTTTCAGCGCCTCTTCGCAGGCGAGATCTTTCAGCGCCTCTTCACAAGGCGAGATCTTTCAGCGCCTCTTCACAGGCGAGATCTTTCAGCGCCTTTTCACAGGCGAGATCTTTCACGCCTCTTCACAGGCGAGATCTTTCAGCGCTTCTTCACAGACGAGGTCTTTCAGCGGCTCTTCACAGGCGAGCTCTTTCAGCGCCTCTTCACAGGCGAGGTCTTTCAGCTCCTCTTCACAGGCGAGGTCTTTCAGCGCCTCTTCATAGGCGAGGTCTGTCAGTGCCTTGAAAAAAGCGACATCATCTAGAGCCTCTTCACAGACGAGATCTTTCAACGCCTCTTCGCAGGCGAGATCTTTCAGCGCCTCTTCACAAGCGAGATCTTTCAGCGCCTCTTCACAGGCGAGATCTTTCAGCGCCTTTTCACAGGCGAGATCTTTCCACGCCTCTTCAAAGGCGAGATCTTTCAGCACGCCTCTTCACAGGCGAGATCTTTCAGCGCCTCTTCACAGACGAGGTCTTTCAGCGCCTCTTCACAGGCGAGATCTTTCAGCGCCTCTTCACAGGCGAGATCTTTCAGCGCCTCTTCATAGGCGAGGTCTGTCAGCGCCTCTTCAAAGGCGACGTCATCTCATTCATTAGCGCCTTTAACGCCTCTTCACAGGCGAGATCTTTCAGCGCCTCTTCATAGGCGAGGTCTTTCAGTGCTTCGCAGGCGAGATCATCCAGCGCCTCTTCAACAGGCGAGATCTTTCAGCGCCTCTTCACAGGCGAGATCTTTCAGCGCCTCTTCAAAGGCGAGATCTTTCCAGCGCCTCTTCAAAGGCGAGATCTTTCAGCGCCTCTTCACAGGCGAGATCTTTCAGCGCCTCTTCACAGGCGAGATCTGTCAGCGCCTCTTCACAGACGAGAGTCTTTCAGCGCCTCTTCGCAGGCGAGATCTTTCAGCGCGTCTTCATAGGCGAGGTCTGTCAGCGCCTCTTCAAAGGCGAGGATCATCCAGCGCCTTTTCACAGGCGAGGTCTTTCAGCGCCTCTTCAACAGGCGATCTTTCAGCGCCTCTTCAAAGGCGAGATCTTTCAGCGCGAGATCTCTTCGCAGGCGAGATCTTTCAGCGCCTCTTCACAGGCGAGATCTTTCAGCGCCTCTTCACAGGCGAGATCTTTCAGCGCCTCTTCAAAGGCGCCTCTTCAAAGGCGAGATCTTTCAGCGCCTCTTCGCAGGCGAGATCTTTCAGCGCCTCTTCGCAGGCGAGATCTTTCAGCGCCTCTTCACAGACGAGATCTTTTCAGCGCCTCTTCGCAGGCGAGATCTTTCAGCGCCTCTTCGCAGGCGAGATCTGTCAGCGCCTCTTCAAAGGCGAAATCTTTCCAGCGCCTTTCACAGGCGAGATCTTTCCACGCCTCTTCAAAGGCGAGATCTTTCAGCGCCTCTTCGCAGGCGAGATCTCAGCGCCTCAGCACCTCTTTCAGCGCCTCTTCACGAGGTCTTTCAGCGCCTCTTCGCAGGCGAGATCTTTCAGCGCGTCTTCATAGGCGAGGTCTGTCAGTGCCTTTAGAAAGGCGACATCATCCAGCGCCCTTTCACAGGCGAGATCTTTCCACGCCTCTTCAAAGGCGAGATCTTTCAGCGCCTCTTCGCAGGCGAGATCGTCAGCACCTCTTCACAGACGAGGTCTTTCAGTGTCTTGAAAAAGGCGACATCATCCAGAGCCTCTTCACAGGCATGCACACCAAAGACCAAAGTGCGGAGAGGAAGTTAGTTAAACAAGGATATATTTACTTACTTAACACTGGTAATGTTAATAAACGGACATTGTTCCTATCAATAGGGGTCGGCATTTCGACCTCATTGACATCAGCTGTATCAGATCTAGTCATCTCACAGAAAACCCGCCTCGAAATAAACGTCACGTGATACCTGGTCCTGGTGAAGTTGAGCTTCCGAAGGCAGCGCTGGACTTCAATCGTCTTCCAATCGGTCGAATTCGACGAGAAAAACGGCCCGTATCGAGCGAGCATCGACCTGTCCACAAAGGGCCTCACCATAGACGTCTTAATAATAGCTAGCTATTATGTAGAAGTCCATGGCCTCACGAAAGGACAACGCAACCGACGAAACACGATCTCACATTTTATCGTATACCACAAGAAAACTGGTGGACAATGACGATGACGTCAGCAACAATCAGGCGGGCGGAAATAACGTCAATACGATATTATCGCATCGCTCGAGAGTTCGAATCTCTTTTAATAAAATGTTATTAGCAACGGACGCAATTAGACGCCATAATAATTATAGTATTAATAATAAAAATAAGCAAGTAAGTAAGTAAGCATATTCTTTATTCAACCGGTTTGCAGGAGAGCCGCACTCCGGTTTACAAACATCATTAGGACAAATACAAAATCGATAGGAGTACAGCATTCTTCCTATAAACGGTTTCCTCATATTAATGTCGATAAGAGTCATGAGACCGTGGGCGAAGGGCATAGGTAGTTGAATTCCTTGGTGGGGGCAACTTATGTAAAGTATGTCCTGGGTTGTTTAGAACCGCTGTGAAGAGACCGGTAGGCCCTATCAAAGCCGGTCAAAGATTGGGCTGTCGACGGTGAGGTACTCCCGCCGGATCATCCTACTTATGATGGATTGGAACCTGTTTTTATCCTGCCGATGAGCAAAACCCCACCATGCTGGGCTAGCGTTCAGCAGGCGTGCCACAGTCGTGGCGCGAACCACGTCAAAAAGGTTTGGGCCTTTGAGGCCATGAGCAGTTAAATGCACAATGCATACATGGACTGTCTAGCCTTGCAACATACATGTATCTGACTTATATCATATGCCATAAAGTTTTCGGTTTGGGAGTCTGTAACACAGTAACAGTACCAAAAATAAACTAAACTAAATATTAATTAAACCCAAGAAGACTAATTTCTCAAAATGCATTCAATCTAGAGCGTTTATTTTTATTATTGTTAAACTGGCACAGCTAAAGAAAAGGAGTCTAACAGCTGCACTTGCACGAAATTGGAGTAGGCCTACTCAATCTATTAAATAGTTCCTTCAAACTAGGCCAGGCTGCAATGCTGTACAAAATTTTATTCTTTCTTGTAAAGAATGCTGCAGCATCATTTTCATCGTTAGCATCTGCAGTCATTTGCATATATATGGCCATGGATGTTCGAAATTGTAAACGGATAATTTAAATAGTTTAGGGATAAATTTAATAAATGTGTAAACAATGTCCAATTTTTCGTTAGACAATTTCACACTATTTTCCAAGCTTCGCAGGAACTACCGCCACAAGTCACAGTCATGTTTTGGTTGAAGCTTGTCTATTGGTCACAGTTAGAAATTGCTAGAGTCTATGTATAGATTTCCAATCGCGCTCGTGCTGCGATATTAGCTCTTTCAGCCTCGGCCGAAGGACGATCGGCGAGGAGCGCGCAGTGCCGAGCAGTGGGAAGAGGTTTGGTGAGAATTTTTTTGAATTTTGAATTTTTAATTTCCACACGGTAGGCTAATGGTAGCATTTTAAGCAGTCATCTGAACAAAATTGCTCTATTATTTGAGTGCTGATAAGAACCAGCTGTCACTCGTAGCTAACATGTAGTTTGAGTCGTTTGAGTTTGGGGGAGGGTTTGGGGAATTTAAATTTTTTAAATTTCCACACTGTAATGGTAGCATTTTAAGCAGTCATCTGAAGTTATAAATTGCTCTATTATTTGAGTGCTGATAAGAACCAGCTGTCACTCGTAGCTATTATTATCATATTCATGAAATATTTCAGAAATATTGGGGGGATAGTAATAGACTTAAGCAGCTCCGTCCCCTCAGACAATCAAGTTTTGGGGGGAGCTGGACTTGTGTACTGGGCTTCTGCGTGGACCAGATGACATTAGCTTACGATGATTTAAACTAGTGTCGGTCTGTGATCGAAATTTCAGAAGTGTCACGAAATTTGCAGTGTCTTGATTTCACTATGTCCGCGAAGGGAAAAGTTTTGCTGACAGTACAATAACAAAGTCTGCACAATTGAGAATCAACGAATAATAGTACGGTAATCTAGAATGTCAAAATGTATATATCTAAATGGCTTTAAAAAATTTGATTAAAATCTTAATTTACGCAATGCGTAATGCTAATTACGCGCATGAGTCAAAGGCAACTCCACCGGTGTAGTAGGCTGAATAGACTCCCCCTTTTAAACACTCCAGAGTCTATTTATCCCAGGATATATTGAATCGTGGAGTTAATTTCATTAGGAATAATTGACCGGGTGAGTGCATTGTTACTTCAGGACTAAAACACTCCTGTTGGTGAATTGACACTCCAGTGGAGTTGGATTCTTCCTAGGACAAAATTGAATGGGGAGTTAATTTTTCCTAGGACATATTGAGGGAGTTGATTTTTCCTAGGACAAATTGAATGGAGGGGTTAATTCTTCCTAGGACATATTAACTGGGGGATTAATTCTTCCTAGTACATATTGACTGGGGAGTTAATTCTTCCTAGGACATATTTGGGGAACCCCCGGGGGGGGTTAATTTTCTT
>JACEVL010003456.1:0-14085 GCA_020284085.1 Aporrectodea caliginosa
TAAATACAAACACAATTCGAATCCAGAGCACGGTAGCAAGGTCTTGCGATGTTGACCCGCTTTCCAGCCAACTTTGCGATATACGTTAAATTCGATAGATGGCGAGAGTTTATCAGATACGTATTTGCTGCTTAAACCTTTAAAATTGCCTGAATTGATACCGTACTTAGGATTCGAATTGTGTATGTAAGTATGTATGTATGTATGTATGTATGTATGACATTGTATGTATGTTTCTGTGTGTATGTGTGTACGTTTGTATGTTTGTGTGTATGTGTGCATGTATGCATGTGTGTATGTATGTGTGTGTATCTATATGTTTCTGATTACCTGCTACTCAAATAAATTCTCAGCAATATTTTATCAATTTATTTAAGTAAATGTTGGTACTATTACTCCACTGATTAATAATATTCTACAATTTTATTTGCATACATTGTGAAAACTATTATTCCTGGCTACAAAATAAATAGACCTCTCTCTGATTATAATTGTGCCATTGTATTCGGTAGGTGCAGCACTGCTTGGAAATCATTATCGGGACACTCCAGTTTTGGTGTTGTGTTACCGAAACTCTCATTCTCTCACACCGTGCAAAATTAAATAATTGAGTAATTATCCTATAGGCCTATTTACATTTCTGTAAACGTTGTTATGCGCATTAATATTTGCGGACATAATCGAGCATTAACCGTGATTGCCTTGCGTTGGCATTCGTGAATAAACATGTATCATTATCCAACTGTATGATATGTAGCTATAGGCTATTCCTATTGAATTACGTGTGCAGGGAGTTGATTGCAATTGTGATTGGTAACTTCTATTGCGACAGTGTCTGATGTACAAGGCATCAACCGTTGGCACACCAAAACAAAGCCATAAGCAGTTCAATATCCAGAAGATCAGTCCGTATATATGACAGAGAGGTTGCCTATGGCTGATAAGCAATTTGAAACAGGTAATTCATCAGCTGAGTATGAAATGACATAAGTGAATGAGCAGAATAGAGAGATTACCTAATCGATTAGACAAACAGCTAATTCTAATTCTAATCGATTGGCTATCACTTGATCCCAGTTCTAATTCTAATTGATTGACAATTTTTTTAGCCAATTACAATCGTAAAACGATTAAGCTGATCGATTAGATTTTCTGAAATGTTGTTAAGAACGAGTTCATTAAGAATGAGTTTATTAATAATAATTTTGAAGACTGTATCAATTATCTGTTCATGACAAGCGATTTTCTCAGCTTTCTGACACGATTCGGATTAAATAAATGCAGCTCTTTTGGATACAAAGTTTAAGTTGAGGTGGGTACTATAATAGACTACAGTAACTTGCTGTAGCCTCTGCTGTGCTTTGATCAAAAATGTAACAAATTCATGAAGCAAATACATGTATCAATTATCGAAATCTAATTCTAATTGTCAATTAGCTGCTGCTAATTCTAATCGATTAGCTACAAGATATTGCTAATTCTAATTCTTATCGATTTTGCTAATTCTAAATCTTATCGATTAGCAAATTTCAGTAGCTAATTTTAATTCTAATCGATTAGCTACAAGATGTTGCTAATTCTAATTCTTATCGATTTTGCCAATTCTAATTCTTATCGATTAGCAAATTTCAGTAGCTAATTCTAATTATAATCGATTAGCTACAAGATGTTGCTAATTCTAATTCTAATCGATTTGCAATTTAACTAATCGTGTCCATCTCTGCTTGAGACCTATAAGTAGCCTATTTGTACTCGTACTTGAGACCTAAGTACTTATACTTGCAAGATAATTACTTGAAACGTGTCCTATTGTATCTTCTCGTACCGTATTGTGTTTTGTATTGTAGTTAGCTGTTTTGACGAGAACCTTTGCAAAACTCATATGCAGTGGTGTACGGAGCTTAAATACCGCCCGGGGCGACCGACGGCCCAAAATGCCGCCCATAGCACTTCATTTTGGAAATTTCCGGAAAATTTTCTTTATTACTTCCACCAAAATTTCTCATGACCTTTTTTTTGTTGCTTTTACTATACTATAATTGGGTCGTCAGAAGCCGCCCTGTCCTCCGCCCGAATGCCGCCCCTCATTACGCCACTGTATGCTATTTATTGGATTATTTTTCTTCCTTTCCTTCCTTCTTTGTCTACTTTTTATTACTTTTTTCTTATACTTTTCAATTTTTTTCTGCATTCACTCCTTCTTTTATTTTTCTTCAACCCTATTTTGCCGCCCCTGCTCAAGTGCCGCCCGGGGCGACTCGCCCCCCTGCCCCCCGTACGGTACGCCACTGCTCATATGTAAGAGTTAAAGGCAGACGTGTATACGAGACATAAAACTCGAGACCAAGACCGAGACCGAGACAGTGGGGTTCGAGACCGAGACCGAGACAGTGGGGTCCGAGACCGAGACGAGACATCAGGTCCGAGACAGTTCGAGACAGTTCAAAACGAGTGAAATGCACATTGGACCCAAGTCCCGAAACAATGTTTCTCAAATTTTGAAGTCTAATACAAGGGCCAAGTCACTGAAATCAGCCGATCACCTGAATTGTATAAACTATAAAGAAATTAAATATTTCAGCCATTCTGAAATCTTCTAAATGATTCTAAAATTTAAACCAACAAAATTCCTATTAGCGATTTAGCGACATAAGTCACATCACTCACCTTGAGAAACTAGATGTTGTTAAAAGAGTTTCTTTTATGTTGGCTTTACACAAACGACGAACGGCATGCCATTTATTTTGGTTTTCACTGATTTCAAACTGTGTGAATGCAAATTTCACGATTTCGGGTTCTTTAGGAGACATTTTAAGATACTTGGAAATTTTGGACTGAAAGTGCAAACTTAAGACTGCTTTTTTCAATACTCTTATGTCTTAATACCAGAAACACCGCTTTTTTAAACTTCCTGTCTGTTTGGCGCTTCCGATTAACTAGTTATCCATTCGGCACAAGACAATTTTACAGCACAATACTGTACGAAGTTCCGAACAAAATACAGTTTGTACGAGAACTTTGGAGACCGCTTCTACAAGAGAACAAGACTTTCGCTTCGAGACAGTTTCCAAAAAGACAAGACTTTCGTTTCGAGACAGTTTCCAAAAAGTCGAGAAATGATCTTGAGACCGAGACCGAGACCGAGACAGTGGGGTTCGAGACCGAGACCGAGACCGAGACATCTAAAAACCTGTCTCGAGACGTCTCGAGACCGAGACAGTGTCTCGAGACAATACAACTCTGGTTAAAGGATACAATTACGAGAATCTCTGCAACTGAGTCATGTTAACACAGGATGAAATTGGTATACTTTTATTCTTAATAGTAGGCCTATTCAAATATTTGTAGGCATTACCCACCAGGCATTTTAAATAAGACCTGGCGATACAAGGCAGGTTCAAACGGGTCATTTTACTGTGAAAACTTGCTCTAAACCAATGATACATAGCATTTTAAAAACAACACGAAGACCAGGCTGACTAAAAACTGCAAATCAACAGCGTTTCGCTGGTAAGCTTGGAATCGAAAAACTTTTAAACGACAATTCGCATACAAAACAGGCCGCAACGTTTAAATATCACAAAGTTTCAGTAAATTCCTTATCGATATGAAGTGTCATATTGAAGTCGCTGAGCACAAGCGTTGAGGAAAAGCGCTGACCAGAGACGCTTAAGTCGAGCGCTGTCTCTCCACAAGCGCTCAGCCCATTCTGCAAATTCGACAACATGGTGACATCCAAGCGCTGTGCCCAGTTTGCTGAAACCCTGAGCTGATCACACGCGCCAGCGCTGAACAAGAAACTAGCGCTGAACTCTTCAATTTTGCTCAAGCTCTAATCACAGACATGATATGGCTGAACATTTATAGAGCGCCTTTTTAAAAACGTCAAGGTAGATCTTGAAAGACGCTAAGACACTCAACGCCTTTGTAAAACAACGTCTCCGTAGATCTTGAAAGATGCTGAGAAGCGCAAAAACCCCACGCACCTTCTCGACCGCGCAAAAACTGGTCCAGCGTTCGACTCTCGTATAGGAAACAATACTCAGAAAATCCCCAACTACGTCATTTAGCTACGTCCTGGCGTCATCAGTGCGCTACAACCGCCATCAGACAGTTATCGATGACGTTTCTATAGCGCCTTTGCTGCGGCTGGTTGAGCCAGCTGAGAAGTCCAACGAGCGCCACAACGATGACGGCGGCCGCCAGGATGTCCGTTAGGTAATGATGACATGAGTACATCGTTGCCCACGAAACCCAGACGATATAGAAGGCGAAGAGTCGCCGCTCGCGTGACGTCGGCAGCGTCATCAGTATGCACATCGGCCAGGCCACGTGACCGGAAGGAAACGACGCGAAAGGCACCGGATTTCCGGCGAAGATGCTGTAGAAGATCGGCAGCCCCGTCCAGCGGTCGAGACGGGCGAAGGCACAACCCTCGCGGTGCTGCTCCTCGATCGGCGGCGGACTGGTGTTCGACCGGCGAAACTGGTCGAGGTTGTCCTCCACCCAGGGAGGGGCCGTCGGTACCAGGAACCAGATGAGGTAGTGCGCCCACATGGAGAGGCCCAGCAACCAGAAGAAGCGGGGTACGTACTCCAGACGGCCTGTCGCGTAGAGGTACGTCGGGTAGGCGAGCGGAATCAGGTAGTGGAGTAGATAAGGCATGGCTGAGAGTACGTCGAGGAATACGCTGTGGACCGAGGACACGATACGGTGAGGGGCAACGCTGAAGATTAGGTACTCGATGGTAGATACGTTGTGAAGGGTAACACAGTTGACGTCCGTAGCCCTTGGCAGGATGCGTACCCGGCCGTTGATTCCGTAGATGAAGAGGAACAGGATGCAAGGTACCGTACTCCGAATAATACTAGATACGGCCGAGGTGGGTCCTCCGCTAGTGGCTGGCAAGATGGGCGTCTCTTTCAAGGTCACCTTAAGGTCGTACACGACGCCGTTCGATTGTTTATGCAGATTAGCCATGTCTGTAACTTATTAAACTCTCAATTAGTGGGAATATTAATCGGCTCGTTTGTCTTGCAAATAATATGCCATGTCATTGATTAATTAAGCCGCTAATGATTACTTCGTTTGTGCATGCAGGCTAGCGTAATTAAATTCACATTTAAAGTTTACAATCAACAGTTTTCTAGGCTGCCTAGGGTCTGTTTCTAATCCAAGAGGCATCGAGCGATGGCGCTGAGCAGTTTTGAATTGATGACTTGTCGAAACTAGTCATACGGTGACTGTCTCCAGGAGTTTCGAACCTGCAATCTCTTGGTTATAAGGCGAGCGCTTAACCGATCAAGGAGCTACTGATGGATTGGATCATCCCTTCAGGTCACCTTTACCCTTTTCCTAGATTATTCTATTGTAAGATAAGTTTTAAGGTTTTTCTGGAATCCCTATTCAATACAACACCTCTCTAACTCCACTGCCAGCTACGGTAATCTACCAGCAAACATATAAGAAATAACTGCTTCGGTCTGGGTACTTCGAACAGGACTTCTACCCCAGCAGAACAGTTTTCGATATAGCAGATCGTACCCTAGAAACTGTAACTAAGGGCGGGGCGATAGCTTATGACTGACACGCAAAGGCTCCTAATACCATCACAGTATGTTGATCACTACTTTTACCCAAATACTCCTATAGCAAAGCCGTTGTCGTCACTGAAATTTCAGCTTAGCAACTGTAACTAAGGCGTGGCTTTCGCTTATGATTGACAGCGAAACCAAAATTAGCAGCCAATCACGGCGGGGCAATACGTCAAACTAAAATTGTTGAAACTACAGTTACAGACTAGGCACTTCGATTACTTTACAAGTTATCACACCATATCAGACTACATTACAATGCATTACGGTAAAATTTGATACAAATGATATGTTTTAGTGTGGGTCGAGTTGAGCCGACAAGAATTCGGCGAATGGGTCGTTGTTGTCGACGTGAACAAAGACGAGATCCTTAAGTTGGCAGAAGGTGCTCCATGCGAAATGGAGAAGACCACTTCACATCAGACGTACTCTGCCTGCAGTAAAAAAACACAATTATTATCATGTCGGTATTTTAATTGTGTTAATTACACTCAATTTATACAAAAGGCCAGTGAATCCGAATCTGAGTCGCCAGGCAAGGACGTCCACAGAAAAATGACCTACCTTGAACCCATTCGATAATAGTTCGAGCTCCTAGTATGGAGCGTGTGGATATCCTGTCCAGAGCATCTCATCTGCTTCCAAAATGTATTCGATCTCAACTTTATTACTCGTTAGTATACCCTTACTTCACGTATTGCAATTTAGTATGGGCCTCTAACTATACCTCAAGATTAAATAAATTAGTACTACTGCAGAAGAGAGCGGTGCGAATAATTGCTAGGGCTCCCCGTGGCTCGCATACTGGCCCATTATTTGCAGACCTCCAGATTCTTAGGTTTTGTCAGATTAATAAGCTTCAGGTGTGTGATTTCTTCTATCGCTTTGACCACAACCTCCTACCGAACGTTTACCGGTGCTTTTTCCAACAAGGCTCCGACATACATCCATATTATACTAGAAACTCTAGATCGTATCGTAGCGTACAGGCACATTCTAACTCTCGTAGATTCTCCATCAGATTTATGGGTCCCGCAATCTGGAACTCGCTTCCTCTAAATATTAAACAGGCACCAAATTTACACATATTTAAAAAATGCTGCGATCATATTTAATCAATGAGAACTAAATTAAACACTCTATTGGGTTAAATAGTTGTCAGTAGTTAAGTAGTAGTTAAGTTTAGTAGTTAAGAGTCATATGTTTTGAACTAATATTGTTCCTTTTGCAAGTTTAAGTTTTGTAGTCTGTTTTAAGACACGTACTTTAAGTTATCTGTTCCGTCCCTATTTACTACCTTGTAATTGGGGTCCCTCCTCTAAGCGGGATTCTTATCCCTTCTGGGGCCCCGTTGTTGCCTGCGTTCCAATGATTTGTTTTCTTTGCTGAGTTTATGTTTGTCTATTGTTTGCATTATATTGATTTGCTGTGTTTATGTTTGTATATTGGTTCACAAAGGTTTCAATAAATAAAATGAAATGAAATGAATGAAATGAAATGAAATGATATCAAAGCCTCGTTTGAAGAAGCCCCAGAAAGCATTTTTCGGTAAGAGGTTATGATTATAGGCTACCGATAAAGTCACCTGCTTGATACATATTGATCTGATGGAGTTAAAGCCTTAAAGGATAAGGAGGTCTGTAAAAAATGGGCCAATGTGGGAGCCCCGTGGAGCTCCGGCAATTATACGCACAGCTCATTTCTGTAATAGTGCTAATCTATGCAATCTGGAGTCATAATTTGACCCCGAAACCAAAGTACACTACGAGCAATATGGATGCACCAATGAGCAGTATGACTGGGTGCGGATACTTTTTGGAAGTAGGTGCGATAATGACCTGGGCAGAACACATTAAGTTTATTTCCGCTAACAAAAGTGTAGGTATAGGCTATACTGGCCCGATATACCTACACTTTTAGCTACTTTAGCGGAAATAAAGTTAAAGTGTACTGTCCAGGGTCATAATATGTTGATCAACATATACGCCAAGAAATTTAGTTCAAACAACCTGAGTTATTGACAAGCCATTAATAGTCAATTATAGAGAGCAGAAATATGAGTGGACCGAGATAAGAACCCCGTAGGCCTACTTCACAGCACATAAACCGGATAGGGAGCCATTACAAGATAAACATTGATAACGCTTTTCAAAATAGCTTGTAAACCATCCGAGCTGAGCGCCTCCGATATCGTAATTTGCCAACTTGCTAAGTAAAATAGTATGAATGACGCTACCAAAGGTCTTCGCCAGATCGAAAAATATACGACAGAATATTCATTATTTTCAAAGGCCTGAGATCTTGTCATGCATGCTTTCTTTCCCTCTTTCTCTCCATCTATAGCGCTCTCTCTTCCCTCCCCCTCTCCTCTGCCTCTCCTCCTGCCCTCCCTCTCTGTCTGTCTGTCTCTCTTCATTTCTTTCTATATCGATGCCTCTCTTTCTCTCTTTCTAGCTCTCTTTTTTCTCTCTCGTTTCTATCTCTGTCTCACTTTGTCTCTCTTCTTGTATCTCTGTCTCTGTCTGTTTCTCTCTCTCTTTTGCTGAATATTTAGCAGTGCCAGATTCGTCGACGTTCTCTATTGTTATTGTATATAAATCACGATGGCAATTAAGAGGCTGTATTGATTAAGTGAATCGTTAATTAATCAGGGCAGAAATTGCGTCATAACAGCGAAGTAGCGTACTGTGCCTTTCAGTATTCCATTTCAATTAAGCAAATGAACACTTACAAAATGCGCAGCATAAATGTCCAGAGAGCATCATTAACATAACATTTCGACGCCACATTACAATGTAACATAACATGAGAACACTTAACATAACATAGCAACGTAAAATATCATAACATTAGATTTTCACAGTACAGTGTACCTTTCAACAGATTAGAATTATTGCTCACGGCGAATGTTTGAAATGAATGTTATATATTGAGGCAAAGGCGGTATAGAAGTCTTTAGATTAGATTGGATTAGATAAGATAAGATTAGGTTCGATTAGATTGGATTGTATTGGGTTGGATTCAGACTTGTATACGAGACATAAAACTCGAGACCGAGACCGAGACCGAGACAGTGGGGTTCGAGACCGAGACCGAGACCGAGACCGAGACAGTGGGGTCCGAGACCGAGACGAGACACCAGGTCCGAGACAGTTCGAGACAGTTCAAATCGAGTGAAATGCACATTGGACCCAAGTCCCGAAACAATTTTTCTCAACTTTTGAAGTCTTATACAAGGGTCAATTCACTGAAATCAGCCGATCACCTGAATTGTATAAACTATAAAGAAATTAAATATTTCAGCCATTCTGAAATCTTCTAAATGATTCTAAAATTTAAACCAACAAAATTCCATCTAGTTTCCTAGGCCTATTAGCGATTTAGCGACATAAGTCACATCACTCACCTTGAGAAACTAGATGCTGTTAAAAGAGTTTCGCTTAATAATATGTTGGCTTTACACAAACGACGAACGGCATTCCATTTATTTTGGTTTTCATTGATTTCAAACTGCGTGAATGCAAATTTCACGATTTCAGGTTCTTTATGAGACATTTTAAGATATTTGGAAATTTTGGACTGAAAGTGCAAACTTAAGACTGCTTTTTTCAATACTCTTAAATCTTAATATCAGAAACACCACTCGGCACAAGACAATTTTACAGCGCAATACTGTACGAAGTTTCGAACAAAATACAGTTTGTACGAGAACTTTGGAGACCGCTTCTACAAGAGAACAAGACTTTCGCTTCGAGACAGTTTCCAAAAAGACAAGACTTTCGTTTCGAGACAGTTTCCAAAAAGTCGAGAAATGATCTCGAGACCGAGACCGAGACAGTGGGGTCCGAGACCGAGACATCGAAAAACCTGTCTCGAGACGTCTCGAGACCGAGACAGTGTCTCGAGACAATACAACTCTGGTTGGATTATAATAGAATGGATTAGATCTCATTAGATTAGATTAGATTGGACTGGATTGGGTTGGATTAGTTCTGGTTAGAATAGGTTAGATTATATCTGATTAGATTACATTAGATTAAATTAGATTGGATTAGAGTAGATTAGATTGGATTAGAGCAGATTGGATTAGAGTAGATTAGATTGGATTAGAGTAGATTAGATTGGATTAGAGCAGATTGGATTAGAGTAGATTAGATTGGATTAGAGTAGATTAGATTGGATTAGAGTAGATTAGATTGGATTAGAGTAGATTAGATTGGATTAGAGCAGATTGGATTAGAGTAGATTAGATTGGATTAGAGTAGATTAGATTGGATTAGAGTAGATTAGATTGGATTAGAGTAGATTAGATTGGATTAGAGCAGATTGGATTAGAGTAGATTAGATTGGATTAGAGTAGATTAGATTGGATTAGAGTAGATTAGATTGGATTAGAGTAGATTAGATTGGATTAGAGTAGATTGGATTGAAGTAGATTAGAGCAGATTGGATTAGAGTAGATTAGATTGGATTAGAGTAGATTAGATTGGATTAGAGTAGATTAGATTGGATTAGAGCAGATTGGATTAGAGTAGATTAGATTGGATTAGAGTAGATTGGATTAGAGATTAGAGATTAGATTGGATTAGAGTAGATTAGATTGGATTAGAGTAGATTAGATTGGATTAGAGCAGATTGGAATAGAGTAGATTAGATTGGATTAGAGTAGATTAGATTGGATTAGAGTAGATTAGATTGGATTAGAGTAGATTAGATTGGATTAGAGCAGATTGGATTAGAGTAGATTAGATTGGATTAGAGTAGATTAGATTGGATTAGAGTAGATTAGATTGGATTAGAGTAGATTAGATTGGATTAGAGCAGATTGGATTAGAGTAGATTAGATTGGATTAGAGTAGATTAGATTGGATTAGAGTAGATTAGATTGGATTAGAGTAGATTAGATTGGATTAGAGTAGATTAGATTGGATTAGAGTAGATTAGATTGGATTAGAGCAGATTGGATTAGAGTAGATTAGATTGGATTAGAGTAGATTAGATTGGATTAGAGTAGATTAGATTGGATTAGAGCAGATTGGATTAGAGTAGATTAGATTGGATTAGAGTAGATTGGATTAGAGTAGATTAGATTGGATTAGAGTAGATTAGATTGGATTAGAGTAGATTAGATTGGATTAGAGCAGATTGGAATAGAGTAGATTAGATTGGATTAGAGTAGATTAGATTGGATTAGAGTAGATTAGATTGGATTAGAGTAGATTAGATTGGATTAGAGTAGATTAGATTGGATTAGAGTAGATTAGATTGGATTAGAGCAGATTGGATTAGAGTAGATTAGATTGGATTAGAGTAGACTGATTGGATTAGAGTAGATTAGATTGGATTAGAGTAGATTAGATTGGATTAGAGTAGATTAGATTGGATTAGAGCAGATTGGAATGGAGAGTAGATTAGATTGGATTAGAGTAGATCAGATTGGATTAGAGCAGATTAGATTGGATTAGAGTAGATTAGATTGGATTAGATTAGATTGGATTAGAGTAGATTAGATTGGATTAGAGTAGATTAGATTGGATTAGAGCAGATTGGATTAGAGTAGATTAGATTGGATTAGAGTAGATTAGATTGGATTAGAGTAGATTAGATTGGATTAGAGCAGATTGGATTAGAGTAGATTAGATTGGATTAGAGTAGATTAGATTGGATTAGAGTAGATTAGATTGGATTAGAGTAGATTAGATTGGATTAGAGTAGATTAGATTGGATTAGAGTAGATTAGATTGGATTAGAGCAGATTGGATTAGAGTAGATTAGATTGGATTAGAGTAGATTAGATTGGATTAGAGTAGATTAACGGAATGTGAGCGTGGGTTGGCTGGCGGTGCATGAGGGCAACCGGTCAGTTACCCTCATCTATGCCTGGTGACAAGAGTGAATCGGCGATTGGCACCGAGTAATTGTAGATGTAGGCTAACGGTAATTGTAACTAGTAACTTCTATTACGCCGGTGTATAATGCACAAGTCGTCACCAGATGTCGCACCAAAACCAGGCTGTAATCATCAGGTCACTAAAAGGAAGATCAGCCTGTAAGACAGAGAGGCAGCGTTCACATGGTGGATGACAAAATTTAGAAACGCAAAATATGTGACGCATTTCATTAGTGTTCATTTCAAATATCGACATCGTTTTCTCTTAATTGAAATGTAATGCGAAAAGGCGCAGTACTCATATCGTTGTTATGACGCAGTTGCTGTCCTTATTAATTAACGATTCGTTTAATCAATATACCGCCTCATAATTGCCAGGATTTATACACAATGCAATTGACAATTTGACACACCATACAATACTTTTGTTGAGAACCAAATGCCAAAAACCACTTAGCAAGGTCGGAAAAACTTAATCATAGTTGCGATGCAATTATTGTGAGTGACGGATTTGCTTAGACCCCTACACAGCAGAACAGTCAGTGGAGGCTCGAACCCGTACTCTTCACGCTGCAATCTGAGCGCTCTAACTATTCGGTGTCCATACCTCGGCTGAATCTACTGCTCTTCGTTCGCTGCATGCACTGGCTTCCTGTATCTGCGTGTATCCGCTTTAAGCTGGCGCTCCTTGTGTAGAAACACGTACAAATAGTCTGCCATCCTACCATGATGTAGTTCTGTTAAAGGCATTGTATTCTCTTCAATCAGCATCTGCTGGAAAGTATGTTGTTCCTGGTACACGTCTTGTCTTTGGCCGTCGCTCATTCACAGTTGCCGGTCCCTCCATCTGGAACTCTCTACCTCTTCATGTTCGCAACTCTCGTAGCGAGACTGTCTTTCGCTCTAAACTGAAAACTTACCTCTTCCAGTCTACTTGTGGCTCTCAAAGGTTGCACGGCTTCAATGTGCACTTCTGAACTTTTTCAGGAGGGCATTATCAAATTACAGTTGTATTGTATTGAATTTATTTACATCATGTTGTATTGTACTGTAATGTATTGTACTGCATTGCATTAATTTGTATTGTATTGTATTCTAATGTACTGTTTTGTTTCGTATTGCATTGTACTGTTTTGTTTTGTACTGTATTGTATTGAATTGCATTGTTTTGTTTTGCATTGTATTGTATTCTATTGTATTGTATTGTGTGCCAGTGCTGTCGACTACTCGCGATTGATGTAGGTTTGCATGTATCAGCGTTTTGCTAACGACATCCTTGGGGACAGAGAAATCCCAGGGGAACAATATCCACAAATCTCCACATCTATGGGACGTAAGACCCACCACACCCCTCAACATCTACACACACATATATATATACATATATTCAGACCTTCCGTATGCAAATTTATACATCTACAAGCCTAGAGTATGAATATATATTTATATGTGTATACTGTATCATATAATTTATATATAAGCGCCTGCTTGTATGTATAATGCATGGAGTGTGTTTATGTATAATGTATGGAGTGATACTCGTGTCATGTATATATATATATACACCCATATATATATATATATATATATATATATATATATATATATATATATCGCAGATACAAATTCATTAAGATTCACGAACTTTCAAAGCCTTTTGAGTGTGATTGTGTATTGTAATGTAATCATATATAGGCCTACAGCCCTACACGTATGATGAATGGACGGACGGACGGACGTATGATGGATGGACGGCGGACTGACGGCTGGATTGATTGAATGATGGATGGATGGAGTTTTTAATATGTTTCGAAGACTGATGACATCACCTGGATGGCTGTGCATTCACTGACGATTCCTAGACATAGAGAACACGAGATGAGGCTCCAAGGTATGACACACCAGTGGCGTAACCAGGTCTTCCATAAAATTACGCAGTTTTGAAGAACTCTGAGGGGAGGGGTCTGGGGAGGGGCTGTGCCCTCTCCCCAGGGTAAGAAAAACTTTTTATTTGGGGTTTGTAATGGTGCATTTTGGAGACCAACTTTTGATTCAAAGTAATAACATTTTACATAAGTTCTTTGGAAAATTATAATTATAATTTCATAATTTGATTTTTAAAATGGGTTCAGCTGCAAAGTCCCAGCAACCAACGTAGACTAGAAACAGACAGACTCATCAAAGCAATTAACTAAAGCATAAGAAAATAAATTTATTTGTTGATTTGTAATGGTCCATTTTGGAGACAATCTTTTTGGTTAAAAGTAATAACATTTTACATCAGCTCTTTGGCAAATTATGATTCATTCATTCATTACAGAGATTTACATAGCGCCCCTTCAAGATTATCTACTTAAGAGCGCACCCGACCCAACTCCGAAGTCCGAACAGTCTTGAAGTTAGAATAGAACGTGATCTGAAGGGCTCTCGGCATTAGGCGTAGTGCCAAAGGAAGCCCATTCCAGATTGCAGGCCAGCAACAGAAAAAGCACGGCGCTCGCAGAATAGAAGTCCGCGACCGGGAGACAAGAACCTCAGCCTGCCTAGAAGAGCGAGGAGAACCACGGTGCTGGATGCTGAGGGTGGTGCTCCTGTAGATAA
>JACEVL010003457.1:0-13742 GCA_020284085.1 Aporrectodea caliginosa
ATGTTTTGATGTTGGAAAACCTTTTAATTTGTACTGTGATAGCAGTGATTTTGCAGTAGGAGCTGTGCTAACGCAGATGGATGATAAGGGAATAGAACGCCCTGTGTCATTTATAAGTCAGAAGTTGACTGACACCCAGAAGAGATGGGCAACTGTGGAGAAAGAAGCCTATGCTATTGTTTGGGCTCTAAATAAGTTAAAAGAGATAATCATTGGATCTAAAGTTCACATCTTTACAGATCACAATCCTTTAACTTATCTGACTGAATCTATGTCTAAGTCTGCTAAACTGGTGCGTTGGGCTTTGGCACTGCAAACTTTTGATGTAGAGGTTAATTATAAGAAAGGACGATTAAATGTTGTAGCAGATTGTTTATCTAGATTATAAGATTGTTTATTTTACTTTATTATATAGTATTAAGTTTATTGCATAATTTAGTACATGATGATTTTGCAAATTTTTAAGTTTAATTTGCTCAATCCAAAGAAAGGGAAGGAGGTAATGTGAACAAATGTTTTGCATATATAATGAGCACAGGTGTTCTTTAGGTTGATATATATATAATGTGTATCGATTGTTAAGCGTTTTAGTCTTAGGCCTTAGTTGCGCTGTCGGCTCGTGGGCGCTTGGCCTAAAGTAGCCTAAACTTTGGCTGACGATAGATTCTCTACACGTGCAGTTAGCGCGCCAAACTGAGAAACTGCTGATGACAGTGAATTTGAACTATACAGTGTAGTACAGTTGTTTTAAGGCAAGAGTTGAGTTTGTTGTTATTAAACTGTGTTTGAAGAAGAGAAAGAAACATTGAAAGAACTGTGTCAATTTAATTCTTAAACAGTTAGAAGTCGTTGAGCAATTTATATGTAGAGATAAGGAAAGTTCTTGAGGTAGGTCACAACTAAGAAAGAAAAAGAGTTGGTGACACATACATACATACATACATACATACATACATACATACATACATACATACATACATACATACATACATACATACATACATACATACATACATACATACATACATACATACGTACATACATACATAAATACATACATCCATATACTTAGACGACAGCTTATACCATGGTGACATATAAGATAATAGTAAACTGGGATGTTGTTGTGAGGTAATTCAAGTCGTTAAACGAATTAATGTCTGGATTTATATCTAACTAACGATACCTGTCTCTCTCAGGAGATCTGGTTTCCATTTAATAATAATAATTAATAATTAATAATAATTAATAATAATAATAACAATAACAATAACAATAACAATAATAATAATAATTATAATTATAATAATAATAGCAATAATAATAATAATAATAATAATAATAATAATAATAATAATAATAGCAATAATAATAATAATAATAATAATAATAATAATAATAATAATAATAATAATAATAATAATAATAATAATAATAATAATAATAATAAAGAAAAATCATATCAATGGATGAATAAGATCTTCAAGTAAAATCATCATTACTCGTCTTCTTCGTCTTAGAACGGATTATTACGTTCCTCGTTTATCTAGCGCATTTTCTCGCTGACATCGTCATTCTCACGTGTAGTGATTCTCTGCACGCGGCATGGCCTTGACTTCAGGGTCAGAGGTCGATCCCTCAACGGGAACATATCCGGGTCCTTTGACGAAGTTCAGCTGGTATCGGTCATCGTCATCGGTGTCCTCCGACAGGGAGTACCTCGAAGGTTCAATGGGTTCGACGGTCGGCGGTTTCTCTCCCTGTTCAATCGCGGGCTCGTCCGGTGGACTCTTCCACACGGAGGGGTGATGGGTGCAGTGCGGAGATCCGTGACAGTAGTAGGGGTACGTGTGACCCCTCGCGAGGATGGTACCGTCGAAGGTGGGGCTTTCGTAGATGTGTTCACGGTGGAGTCGCTTTGATGGGTTGGGGTTGGTCCCCGCTGATTGGGTCACGCAGACGGGGGTGGGTGCCAGCGACGTTGGGTAGGGGAGCTGGAGATGGGGACCCCGAAGCGAACCCCTTGAGGCGGCGGAAGTCCGTGGAATTGCTGAGGGTGGGAAAGGATTGGGGTAACTCCGGCGGGGGCTGTTACTTCCCAGACGTGGGTGTAGCCGTACTCGCCCTGGAGTTGGTGGACCTGGAATTAAGTGAAGGATTAAATATCCACTTTAAAAAAATTCGTTATAGAATAATAAAGTTAAAGGTAAATAAAAATAAGAAATGAATATTAAATAAACGGTGACCATAGAAAATTATAAGAAATTACAAATATTAAATAAGTAAAAACGACTATTTATTATCATACTAATTATTTCTTTAATGCTAATTCTCCCGCTCCTCCTCCTCCTCCTCCTCCTCTTCCTCCTCCTCCTTCTCCTCCTCCTCCTCATACAAAACACGTCACACTTATGACTAGTTTATTTGTTTAGAATGAATATTCATGAGGCTACCGATTAGTCAAAAGAGAGAACCTTGCAGCTCTGTTCCAGTTCGCTGGGTCTTGTTGGCACGAGTTCGAGGTCCCTCCGAGGTGTCGTGAGCTCCTCTGTTCGCCTGGTCAAACCACAAATAAAGCTTATAATGAAAGTGGTATTGCCATTAGGATTATTTATTATGAGTTGTTTGCCCGTCCTAAGACGTTAAAGAATAAATTGAAAACGTCAAGATGCGTTGCCACGTGATATGGATAAAGAGCTGTAATATGCCAAAACTAATCTTTGTCGGCGGCTACGGCCTATGATGTCAAAAGCTGCCGTTAAACTGAGGATCCATCCAATGTGAATGACGTTAGTCCCCTCCATCTCCCCTCCCTCTCGTTCCCGGTTTGTATAAATATATAGGTACCGCTGAATCCATTTTAAAGGTGTGGAATCTGAACTGCTATCTTATCGTTAGTTTTCGTTGTTTAACGACATCTAGTGGCTGCCATCTTTCCAGTGTGGAACTTTTGCAACTGGCGATTAATAGTTTTAGTAGTAAGTAAGTAAGTAAGTAAGTGTGTTCTTTATTAAACGCTGGCAAACGCACGGCGCTGTACATACAAAGTTATACAAAGTTATCAAATAGTATCGAAAAAGTTAGTAAATAGTAAACTAAAAAACACTATTATGGCTTAGCTGTACAACATCCTAGCCAGGAAACCACGCCTGGTGAGGGAATCAAATCTAGAAAGAACACGATTATGTGAGCGTGGGCGCAAATCGTGACCAGTATATAGGACAGGGGGTAGTAGGTAATGAAGGATATGACCGGGATTATTTAAGATATTTCTAAAAAGGTCATGGTCGGCTTTTTACAGAGTTCCTCAAAAGTGGGGAAAGATTTTGGTAGGAAGCCAAAGCGTACCAGCTTGCGGACCACAGCACTTAGAGAGTCACGTTCCTGTTTGCTGGCAAAGCCCCACCACACTTGGGAACAATAAAGCATTCGGTTGACAGTGGTGGACCGGACCACATCATATAACCTGACTCCCAAGAGCCCATGCGAGATTAAAATACGATGGGCATGGAGAGATTGCTTGGCCCGTACACAAATCTTTTGGATATGGGAGGAAAAACCGAGCTTTGCGGAAATCTCGATACCCAATATATTCAGGGATGTGACCCTTTTTATGCCACGTATAATTGGAGGACCTTGTTCAAGATTCACATTTGGTCTGGTCAAGATAATTTCGTTAGATTTAGAATGGTTTAGGTGGAGATTACATTTGCGAGCCCAGGCACTAATGTGATCTAATTCTGCATCCGTGGTGGAAATATTTGAAGCCAAGATCAAAAGATAGCAATCATCAGCATATTTGAAGATATAATTGAAGCTGTGGAGAGGTTTAAGACCAGAGATGGCCACTAAGAAGTTTGCTGGGCCCATGCGAGAACCTTGTATTATACTAGCATTGATGTGAGCCAAGGAAGAGATCATGCCGCGGAACTTGGTACAATGACTACGATTGCTCAAGAGGGAGAGAATCCAGTTGAAGATATTAACAGGTATAGGTAGAGAGGCCAGTTGATCGGCCAAGTAAGAGTGCCTGACTGTATCAAAGGCCTTGGAGAAATCTAGAGAAATAAGGCGGACATAAGGTTCAGATTTAAGCGAGTTAAGAATACAGTCAGTGATGGCTATGAGTGCAGCAGAGGTAGAACCAGAAGGCCTGAAGGCGAATTGGTCAGCAAAGATCATCAGCGTCTCCATCCTCTTTCATCCAGTTCGGGACTGGCAGTGTCAGAGTACGAACAGTGGCGGAAACACAGACAATGTGTGTGGCTAAACAAGACCTAAAAGTAAACTTGATGTTCTGATACGCCAATTAAATGCGATTGATATAAATATATAAGATCCATTGAAACCATTTTAAGGGTGTGTAATGCGAAGCTCCGTTCTATTATTAATTTACATTGCTTAACGACATCTAGTGGCTGCCATCTTTCACACACACCACAGTCAAATACGAGCTGTCGAATAATTGCGGTTTGTCGAAATATATAACTACAGTTTTAACAATTTTAAAGGTGTGTAATCTGAACTGCTGTTATATTATTAGTTTGCATCGACATCTAGTGGCTGCTGTGTACCTTTTGCACCACAGAACGGCCGCCAGGAGAGAAAATCCGCAGACGGCCCCAATGAAAACTCCAATGACAACGGCCATCACCAGACCTAAAAAATAAACTAATTATTATTCGTGTAACCAATCAACGCAAATACTAATTACTACTGCATTAAATTAGTCAGTGCATCTGTCCATGTAATAACCAATGTGTTATTTTGTGTCGACATAATTATGGTGGTTGAAAGCGAGACCTATCAAAAACGCAGAACTATCGAATTTCTCAGATTTCCCAAATGCGCACAGTTGATTGAAATCAGAGAAAAGCATTCCTACAAATATTCACACATACATACATTATACATCCATGCATACATGCATACATACATACATACACACATACATACATACATACATACATACATACATACATACATACATACATACATACATACATACATACATGCATACATACATACATACATACATACATGCACATATATATACAAACATACATTTATATATATATATATATATATATATATATATATATATATATATATATATATGCATACGTGCATACATGCATACATACACATAAATTCGTACATACATACATACATACATACATACATACTTGTATATACATGCATTCATCTATGCATACATACATGTATATATACACCGTGTCTCAAAATAAACTGTGCTATATTGTTTCTGTCAGAACTTCGTCAAATTTCCACCAATTTTAATAATATTTGGTAGGTAGATGGCAAAATGGCTGAAATTTTATGCTATACATAAATTGTCCACCTCACCTGACTCATATCACCGCACTACCTTGTTAAACACAGATGTACCAATTTTTTATATAACGCTTAAATTTTAACAATTAGAGTGCTCAGAATTTGTTTATCAATTCGTTAGAGGGCGTCATATGTTATTTATTAAATTTCTAATTTGATCTAGTCTACCCTCAGAATAGCTGGCAATCATATTTACGTATTAATTACGTCACTGTTCATTTTTATCTGCGCTGTCGTTGATTAAAAATTGTGTTTTCGAAGGAAGATAAGATTTTGATCAGAAGTTTAAGAGAACTGAAGGGTTACAGTTCTATTCGTTTTCTTAGAGAATTCCAGACCAAAAACTGGACAAAACGAGGTTTGGATTACTTGTTGGCGAAAATTGATCGCAGTGGATCGGTTGATCGCGTGGCGGGGAGTGGTCGTCCCCGCACTGCCCGTACTGCTGGAAACATCGCCATTGTCGAAGACATGGTATTGAGCCAAGAAGACGCTCCATGCACTCACCGCACTGTCCGACAGATTGCACGTGAGTCTGGCATTCATCGGTCGAGCGTCCACCGTATCGTGAAGAAGGAACTGCAGCTCAAGTGCCTAAAGAAGACCAATGCCCAAGAACTAAGAGCAGCTAACAAGCAGGCGAGAATGACTCGAGCTCGGCAGCTTCTGGACAAGTATCCGAGCCACCTGGTGAACTTCATAGTTTTCACCGATGAAAAGCTATTCACCGTCGCTGCCCCAACCAACTCGCAGAACGATCGTTTTTACGTCCGTCCAGGTACCATAAAGAAGGACGTCAACGAAAACAGGCTCCTTCGAACAAGACCGACATTCAGCAAGTCGGTGATGGTGTCGGTCGGCGTCTCGAAACTTGGCTGCACTGAAATCCATTTCATCGAGCCGGGTGTCAAAGTGAATGGGGCATACTATCGCGACAACCTTCTTGCCCAGAAGCTACTGCCAGACATACGCCGGATATCCCAGGGCGAGTTTTTTGTCTTTCAACAGGATGGCGCCCCGGCGCATCGAGCACGCGACACTGTCTCTTTCCTGGAGCGAGAAACGCCCGACTTCATACCTCCAATACTGTGGCCGCCGAATTCACCGGATCTGAACCCAGTCGACTATAGCATATGGAGTGTGCTGCAGGAGAAGGTTTACCGCTCCAGAATAGCCAACGTCGACGAACTCAAAACGCGTCTGATCGACGAGTGGGCGCGCTTTGACCAGTCGATCGTTGATGCTGCGGTCGGCCAGTGGCGTCGCCGTCTAAGAGCTTGTGTCCGTGTAAGCGGGGCACATTTCGAGCACCAATTCTAACACTTTTAAGCAGACCTGTCATAACAATTAAAAACTCTGCTAAGTAAACCATATTTTACTTCACTGCGTGCTAATTAAGTCGTCAGATAGTTTGTTGCATGTAATAAAATTTAAGCGTTATATAAAAAATTGGTACATCTGTGTTTAACAAGGTAGTGCGGTGATATGAGTCAGGTGAGGTGGAAAATTTATGTATAGCATAAAATTTCAGCCATTTTGCCATCTACCTACCAAAAATTATTAAAATTGGTGGAAATTTGACGAAGTTCTGATAGAAACAATTTAGCACAGTTTATTTTGAGACACGGTGTACATACATTCATACCTACGTACATACATACATACATACATGCATACATACATACATAAATAAATACATACATACATACATAGACCTACATACATAATATATATGCATACTTACATACATACATACACACATACATCCATGCGTATACTTCCAAACGTATATGTACACATACATACGTACACACACACACACACACACACACACACACACACACACACACACACACACACACACACACACACACACACACACACACACACACACACACACACACACACACACACACACACACACACACACACACACACACACACACACACACACACACACACAACAATTATGCGGACTAAGTAACGAATTTCACGCGGTGTGCCAACGCCACCCGTTCTCCCATCCTCTTCTTCCACACCCTGTTCCGTTGTTTATGAGCCAATGATGGTCGGGAGTAATTCCTCCCAAGGGGCGTAGACCACACAGCCAGCACACAGCCACACGATCACAGAGGACCAGCCACCGAGGTAATCGCCTTTCACACGTTAGGAGATAATTAAATGGGTTGCGCACGAATACCACGTGCACTAATTAACCTCTCTCCGTTTGCATAGAGAGTGATTAGGCCTGGAATCATTTGGCTAATACTTCTGCCGCAGCGTTTAAATCTCCGCGAATCAATTTCTCTTTTTATTCTAAGGAGGAACTCATAATCATAATCATCATCATTTATCCATTATTATCATAAATGATAATAATCAATTATCATAATTATCATCAGCATCATCATTATCATCATCGTCATCGTCGTCGTCGTCATCGTCATCGTCATCGTCATCGTCATCGTCATCGTCATCGTCATCGTCATCGTCATCGTCATCGTCATCGTCATCGTCATCATCATCGTCATCATCATCATCATCATCATCATCATCATCATCATCATTTTCACAATTATTATTACGTATTTATCGTCGTCGTCGTCATTATCATAGATTCATAGTCGTCGTCTTTGTATTGTTATAATTGTTGTCATAACCGTGTCGTTGTGACAAAGTTCTACTCACCGTAAGCTGGAAATGGTGGACTGTGTGTGATTTTGTCGTTCAACGGGTCTACAAGAAATATCACAAGTACTTAATGAGTACAACAAGTATCTCGTAAATGTCAGTAGTAGAAAGTATTTCCGAAGCATAACAAATATTCCATATGAATCAGACATCTGACAGACATACACAGACAGTCAGACACACACCGACGGACAGACAGACACACACAGACGAACAGACAGACACACACAGACGGACAGACAGACACACACAGACGAACAGACAGACACACACAGACGGACAGACAGACACACACAGACGAACAGACAGACACACACAGACGGACAGACAGACACACACAGACGGACAGACAGACACACACAGACGGACAGACAGACACACACAGACGGACAGACAGACACACACAGACGGACAGACAGAGACACACAGACGGACAGACAGACACACACAGACGGACAGACAGACACACACAGACGGACAGACAGACACACACAGACGGACAGACAGACACACACAGACGGACAGACAGACACACACAGACGGACAGACAGACACACACAGACGGACAGACAGACACACACAGACGGACAGACAGACACACACAGACGGACAGACAGACACACACAGACGGACAGACAGAGACACACAGACGGACAGACAGACACACACAGACGGACAGACAGACACACACAGACGGACAGACAGACACACACAGACGGACAGACAGACACACACAGACGGACAGACAGACACACACAGACGGACAGACAGACACACACAGACGGACAGACAGACACACACAGACGGACAGACAGACACACACAGACGGACAGACAGACACACACAGACGGACAGACAGACACACACAGACGGACAGACAGACACACACAGACGGACAGACAGAGACACACAGACGGACAGACAGACACACACAGACGGACAGACAGACACACACAGACGGACAGACAGACACACACAGACGGACAGACAGACACACACAGACGGACAGACAGAGACACACAGACGGACAGACAGACACACACAGACGGACAGACAGACACACACAGACGGACAGACAGACACACACAGACGGACAGACAGACACACACAGACGGACAGACAGACACACACAGACGGACAGACAGAGACACACAGACGGACAGACAGACACACACAGACGGACAGACAGACACACACAGACGGACAGACAGACACACACAGACGGACAGACAGAGACACACAGACGGACAGACAGACACACACAGACGGACAGACAGACACACACAGACGGACAGACAGACACACACAGACGGACAGACAGACACACACAGACGGACAGACAGAGACACACAGACGGACAGACAGACACACACAGACGGACAGACAAACAGACAGACAGACACACAGACAGACAGTGAGAGACAGACAGACAGTGAGAGACAGACAGACAGTGAGAGACAGACAGACAGACAGACAGTAGAGAGACAGACAGACAGACAGTGAGAGACAGACAGACAGACAGACAGTGAGAGACAGACAGACAGACAGACAGTGAGAGACAGACAGACAGACAGACAGTGAGACAGACAGACAGACAGAGCAGTGAGACAGACAGACAGACAGTGAGAGACAAACAGACGGACAGTGAGAGACAGACAGAGACAGTGAGAGACGGACAGACAGAGACAGACAGTGAGAGACAGACAGACAGACAGTGAGACAGACAGACAGACAGACAGACAGACAGACGAGAGTGAGAGACAGACAGACAGACAGACAGTGAGAGACAGACAGACAGACAGTGAGAGACAAACAGACGGACAGTGAGAGACAGACAGACAGACAGTGAGAGACAGACAGACAGACAGACAGACAGTGAGACAGGCAGACAGACAGTGAGACAGACAGACAGACAGACAGACAGACAGTGAGGCAGACAGACAGACAGACAGTGAGAGACAGACAGACAGTGAGAGAGACAGACAGACAGACAGATAGACAGACAGACACACAGACAGACACACAGACGGACAGATAGACAGACAGCCGTATTTGAAGTAGAAGATAGTAGGAGAGGCCTTGCAACGAGAGAGAACAGTTGACCCTATAGATCAATCTGTTTTCTGACCTTTATCGCATTCACTGGCGTCTCTCTTCCAATCCACGTGTCTCTCCCTTGCAGACGAGATGCCACGTGTGCAGAGTAAAGTTACAGGTGACTGTTACGCGGTCGTTCACCCGACTTATCCAGGCGTTCTTTGGGGTCACAAGGTCAGCACAACCTGTCGCTACACACAGTTCAATAGAATACAATACAATGCAATGCATAATAATAATAATAATAATAATAATAATAATAATAATATTTAATAATGCGATTAATTTTTAACGCGTGTCACAATAGATAACAAGTACAACTACTCTACCGACTCTGAGTAGTTACGTGGAATATGCACTATATAAATGATTGCAGTCAATAAACAAAAAGCACACATGCTTTTACTACTTGTGAAAAAAAATTATAATAATAATATTAATAATAATATTATCATAATAATAATAATAATGATGATGATGATGATGATGATGATGATGAGGAGGAGGAGGAGGAGGAGGAGGAGGAGGAGGAGAAGGAGGAGGAGGAGGAGGACAAGAAGTAAAGAAAAAGAAGAAGGAGGAGAGGAGGAAGATATATACATGGGTACATTAGGTAGGGTTAAATATTTCAAGAACAATCTCTCGTTATATACGGAAGATTTCCTAACATTATTTTAAAAACCTAGACACAATTTAAAGATGTTGTCCATCAACAGCATAAATACATTCGCGATTAAACGCGTTGATAAGCTCGATAAAGCGAAGCTGAATAAGTCTTTGGAGTTAGGTAGAAGTCGATGACAACGGATCTAAGAGCCAGAAAATTATATAGAATTGAAATTAAAAATGACACCGCAGTTGGATTTTAGACACCTTTAAAACGTTTTCAAATGACGTTATATAAAAGACAGGCACATTCGGCCCTAAACAAAACGAATGTGGGGAATTCCCCCTCCATATGAGAAGACTGTATAATTCCAATAAAATGGGAATTAAAATATTAGGAAATAAAGATCATCCATGTCAAATGAATTTCCAACCACATTGGACAGATGTCAGTAAAACACCACAAAACAAGAATCATTCTATACACTACAGAACAAATGAATTCATATCATCTCTTGATACATCTTTTATTGGACCCTGTTTTCCCCAAATTCCCCCTTGGACTAATAACAAAATAGATATAGATATCAGTCTCAAAAAGCAGATTAGCAAAAAAGAGATAACCCTGAACTTCTGAAATTAGTTGCACTTCAAATGATATCAGGATATAAACTAGAAACACTTATTTACACGGATGGGTCAAAGGCAGACGAAGTTGTTACTGCAGCTTTTACAATTCCAAGTATAGATTTAGATAGAAAGTTTAGATTATGTAATGGATCCAGCATCTATGCAGCAGAGTTAACTGCAATAAAAGAAACAGTAACATGGATACTAAACACTGAGAATAATAAGAACTGCCAATATGTAATATTATCCGACTCACTAAGTGTACTTACTTCTATTAAGAAAAATAAATCTGATTCACGACCCAATTTATTTAACGAACTGATGATGCAATTGAATAGATTGGAACCTAATCAAATAAAAATGGCATGGATTCCAAGCCATGTAGACATAAGTGGTAATGAAAGAGCAGATAAATTAGCAAAGGAAGCACTCAATTTAGATAATATTAATTCCACAAAATACTTAGAATCACAAGAGATGAATACTTTTATTAAAGACTATATAATAAATAAATGGCAAATAGAGTATAACGTTGAAAAGCAAGGGAACTTCTATAAAACCATATGCCCACTTGTTTCTACTAATATAAAATTTTCTGATCCATATAGGCATAAAGAAGTACAAATTAGTAGATTGAGACTTGGTGTTGCCATTACTAATAAAAAACTATTTCAAATGAAAAAGCACCCTAATGGGTTATGTGATACATGTGAGGTTACGGAAAGTATAGAACATATTCTATTGGAGTGTAAAAAGGAAAATATTTCAAATATTCTAAAAGATAAATGTAATAGTTATAAATCAGAATTTAATTTAAAATCTCTGCTTGATGTGGGATGTTTGCAGAGTGCAGTATATAATCTTGTTAAAATCATTAATAAAGGAAAAATACTATAATTATTGTCATAAATATTAGTATCAGATCAAATCTATTACAAACATATAGTTGAACACATTCCTTATGATTAAAATACCAATAAACACAAAATATGTGTGATTAATGGTCATTTCATTATTTCATTGCATTTTCTAATGATATTACATTGTTTCATAGGAAAATGTTTAATGAAATGTTTAATTAAGTATTCTGTCATGTAAATAATTGTTAACATGCATTCTTGTAAATAGATGTATGTTAAAATAAAATGTGTATATAATACATGTATATATATTACACATCTGTGCTGAATTTCTGTTTGCAAATAGCATTACATGTTATTTTAGAAAACTTAAAGAAGTACTGTTAATAACTTTGTAAACATATTTGAAAAGAGCTAAAATAGCCAAAAAAGAGCTGATATAGCCAAAAAAGAGCTGATATAGCCAAAAAAGAGCTGAAATAGCCACCAAAAAAAGAAACAAAAGGAGAAAAAAAGAAAAAAGGAAAAAAGATGTTAAAAAAGAATTACAATAAAAAGAGCCAATGGGCCAAACATAACGGAGATACAATACTTTAATATGTATCAAATCAAATAATATGTATCTATCAAATATTGTTAATATTGTTAATAAGATTGAGGAGAAAACAGTTATTAACATTATACGGAAATGAACTTAATCCGTCAGAAACTTTAAATACGTCTACATCTTATCAGAAACGGAATCAAAGCCAAGAAAAGAAAAAGAAAACTGTTGATAGAAATTATATGAAAATGAACTTAAATCGTCAGAAACTTTAAATACGTCAGCATCTTATCAGAAACGGAATCAAAGACGAGAAAGGAGAAAGAACATTTGTGAGAACATTACAAGAAAATGAACGGAAATACATCAACAACTTTAAAGACGTCAACAGCCTTTGTAGCTATAGGATGTCGTTAAATATTGGATTATGTATGTATGGCCCTAAACAAAACTTTTCCTCTATAGTATACGAAACAAAGGCAGTGTAAGGTCGAAGTCAACAGGAGCCACAAGATGTCGCAAGACAATATTGAAACTAATAATAATTATACATTTGAATAAGACACCTTAAAAGCACGCTACGGACGTTATATATTCGCCAACTACATTGGCGCCAAATATTCACAGCTACTTTACAAGCATGAACAACGTTGCAGTCACAAGATGTCGCTAGACAATGTTAACTAATAATAAAAAATAGCGTTTCAGATTAGAAACCGTTATAAAGTTGATCACTGACGCTATATATAAAAATCACGAGCACGTACGTTTTGTATAAATTCTCTGTCTAATCTGGACGATGAGTTATAATTCTGTGTTTGAACATCATTATAAAGTTGATTTTAACATATTAATATTAATTAATGAATTACATGGCAACTATTGTCATAAGTTAAAATGTAAACATATGTGAATCTAAAACTGGATTAAATATAAATGAATATGTCTAATAAATTGCT
>JACEVL010003458.1:0-13678 GCA_020284085.1 Aporrectodea caliginosa
CACAGTATGTATTATGTATGTATGTATATGTATGTATTATGTATGTATGTATTATGTATGTATGTATGTATGTATGTATTATGTATGTATGTATGTATTATGTATGTATGTATGTATGTATGTAGGTATTATGTATGTATGTATGTATTATGTATGTATGTATGTATGTATGATGTATCTATGTATTATGTATGTATGTATGTATTATGTATGTATGTTTTATGTATGTGAGTATGTACTATCTATGTATGTATGTATTATGTATGTATGTATGTATGTATGTACAAATTTTTCAGTCCAAGCATAGCCCAAACATAGCCTACTACATTATTTGCTTACCATCAGTGCCGCATTCGTTGCTACAGCCAGTAATTCTGCAATGCCCATAGCTTATGCCAGTTGACGACTTTAGACGTCATAATGGCACTTACAGCCCGGTGTGTACATGACGTCTTAACACGTCATAATGGCAGCGTAAGGGTTAACTACTATTGCGCAGGTGTCTAATGCACATCCGATTGCGCAACAAATTATTTTCTTTGGTAATAGCAGTCTTTAATGCATTCCTTAGCTTCTTAGCTATTTGACTATCATCTTTGTCTAATCAATATCTAAACTGCAGAATTTGTAACCTTGTTGCGTTTAACGAGTTTGTGCAATAAAGGAATAGTAGTAGTAATTAGTTTAGTGCCCATCACTGTTGAGCTAACGAATGAGGCATAGGTGCATGATTAAAGTAAAGAACAGTTTTTACACCTGCTTGGAAAATAAAGACTTTTCTTTAAAAAATATAGCCTACTGACCAAATTTATAAAAAAAAACATGGTTTAGTCTCGAAAGTGAGTGAAGCAGTATCAGTATCACTCAATAAAACGGAGCACGTGAGCGCACGCTGCTAGATGCGGAAGTTAGTCCAAACTCATGCGTAAAGGTCAAGAGATTCAGTCCTTGGTCTGGGTGTATAAGTTCCGGCGAATGGGCTGCAATTAGTCTACTTCGCTCGTGGCAGTTCAGCGCGATTAGGGCGAGAAAGTCTGCACCAGAAGCAACCCAACTCCGATCAACGAGGGTGCTCTGATCTTGAAGTCCACAACAAACGCTGACGTTAAAACAACTTTGAGGGACAAGTGCTGTCATCTGGCGACGTTTTCAGGCACTCGGTTGGACACTGGAGTTTCGCAAGAAAAATAGTTTTCAGCAGCGCAAAGATGAGAAGACCTGCTATGAATATTCTGCTTTTGGCTATTTACTGCCTTTGGTGTCATATTCAGCCAGCTGCTGCAGGTATGTAGAGGGTTCAAGTGGATTATCAAATCGTTATTTCAGCTTCTGTTCCTTTAGTTTCTATGTTGTTCCCCTCCGCAGTCTCTCTCCTAAGCCTTCTACTAAATTCTTGTTCATGTTTTTCTTCCTCCTCTTGTTCTTGTTTAGCAAATTCAATCTACAACATGTGACCACGTACTGCGTATTCTAGGCTCTTTAAGAGTGTCATTCTGTATTTCTGTTCTATCAATTCAATAGGTGGACACCTGAAAGAGAACGAGGTGGAGAAGAACGTGGTGAAGCAAAAAGGTATGTAAAAGGAAGAACATCGAGAAAGAGGAGAAGTAGTGGTGGTGGTGGCGGCAGTTGTAGTGGTAGTAGCAGTATAGTTACTGTAGTTGTAGTGGGTGCCAGTAATATTGGTACTGGTATAGTAATAGTAATAGTAGTAGCAGTATTAGTGGTGGTGGTGGCGGGAAAGTAATAGTAGGAATAATGTAGTAGTAGTAGTAGTAGTAGTAGCAGTAATATAGCACTAGTAGTGATTCTAGCATTCCTATATCTGTCTATTTGTGTGTTTGTCATCGTGTGTGAGTGCTTCTTAGAGCCTTGAGTGTGCGAGAGAAATGCCTTTGGCAGCAATAACAATAATTACAAGTAGAGGTTTCATAGATTTCAGTTGCATTCAACGATACTTTATGTCTTCTGTTGCTTTTCGGTGCCAAATGTCCCGGACGTCATGGTCCAATCTGCAGTTTGGGAGGTAAGCATCCGTTGCTATGGTTACCATGGGCTCCTTCTTTGCATCTAAATTACATTACCATGTAATGCAATTGGATTTGAATCGTTGGATTTGAATTGCTTGATTTGAATTGTTGGATTTGAGTTGCTGTATTTGAATTAAATATTCAATTAAATATTCACCATTAAATATGGTGTACCTCAAGGCTCCATCCTTGGTCCTTTATTATTTATTTTATACATAAATGACCTACCTAATGTCTCTCCTGATCTATTTTTTATATTATTTGCTGACGATACTAATATTTTTAACTCTCACTCCTCAATAGAAGCACTAATTAATCATACCAACTCTGAACTGAGTAAAGTAGCTGATTGGTTCCAACTGAATAAGCTAACCCTCAACTTAGATAAAACTAACTTTATTATTTTTAGATCATATAAAAAATCGCTTCCTAACTCATATACAAACTTATGTATTATGGGCACCCATATTACTCAAGTTCAGTCCTCTAAGTTCTTTGGGGTATGTGTGGATCAGCACCTATCCTGGAAAGATCACACATTTAATATCTCTATAAAAATTGCTAAAAACCTGGGAATACTTACACGTATATCCAGAATCCTCCCACCGCAGACTCGAATCACTCTCTACTACACTCTTATACATCCATACATAACTTACTGTAATATAGTCTGGGCATCAGCATATAAGTCCAACCTCTCTAGACTAGTTGTCCTCCAAAAACGGGCAGTCAGATTTATTGCAAAACTCCCATATGGAGCCCATACGATGACTGAATTCCTGAGACTGAAGATATTAAAACCTGACCAGATAAGGCAGGTCCAAATTGGCATATTCATGTATAGATATACTCATAACCAATTACCCTCAACCTATAGGAATTATTTTCAATCTAACACTGATAATCATGATCGCTCGAGAAACTTCAAGCCATATTACATCCCGTTTGCTCGTACCAATAATAGACTAGTATCAATAAAATGTGCAGGTCCAAGAGCATGGAACAGTATTCCTCCCGATATTCGTTCACTACCTTCCCTCCAGCTGTTTAAACGTAAACTTTCTACCCACATCCAACGAGGAACCTAACACACTCATAAGAGGGGATGACCTGCATGGTCACCGTAAGGGGAGTGTGCACTGTGCGGGCGCGGGCTATGTCATCATATGTGCATAATCTCTAATTTTTCTTAGTTTTCTTTAATTTTCTTTAATTTCTAATTTGTTTAGTTAAGATAGTTAAGAATATATTGCCTAGTTTGTGAATTATCATAGTCGGCCGTAATGCTTTCTGTTAACTAATTTGTCTCAGGTGGCCCTGGCTTGCGGGACCTTCGGCCCCTTTTGGGTCTCCTGGGCATACCGACTAATCTTGAAAACAGTTTCATGTACTTACGACCTGTGTTTTAAGTTGGTTGCTGAATAAAATATGTTATGTTATGTTATGTTAATTGTTGGATTTCAATTGCTGTGTTTAAAATTACTGGATTTTGATTGTTGGATTTTGATTATCAGAATTTAATTGTTGGATTCTAATTATTGGATTTTAATACTTGGATTAGATTGTTGGATTTTAATAGTTGGATTTTAATGTTAAAATCTCAGTGCCACAGCAGCTGAGTCAGTGAGACCAGGCCATTCACGCGATCATTGTGCATTATAGGACTCATAATATAAATTAATCAATTTCCTTACCGTGCATTACCTAACCCTATCATACCATACAAAACATTATCTATCTTGCTTTGTCCTGCCTTAGCATACTGTGAAAATTTTTCAAAGTTTTATTCCAAACATTTACTGACGTACATCAAAGAAAATCTGACAGTCCACGATTTACACTATATACACAGTTCAAACGTTGGTTATTCTCAGTCCGTCGAAACGTAACATCGCAGAGCAAAGCCTCGAACCTACTTACTCTGACAAAAGCTAAACATGAACTCCCTAGTTTCAACTTAATTCCTTCCCGCGTGTCCCACAGCCCACACTTCCGGTGGAACACCTTAACTTGTTTTTGCTCGTTAGGGCCTACAATTGCCTAAGGTTACATTACGTAGCCTTACCTTGCCTACCTTACGTTACTGTACCTTTGTTTACTGTATCTTCACACCTTTGTGAGGTACTTGAAACAAGCTAAAAGCATACATACTGTACGTAGATACATACATTACATATCTTACTTTAAACAAGACTCAATTTGGAACGCTGGTGAATAATCAAATTGGCCAGAACTCCGATCAGCGACAAATATTTGACTCTATAATTTTGGCTCCGCTGACGGCTGTAATTTGTTGCAATTTGGCTAATTTTGTTGCTACTTTTCTACTTCTGTTAATGGTTCTGTTGCGGCATCCTCTGTTGCAGCCACAACTGCTACTTATGTTGCTCCTTTTGTTGCGGCTTCCTATTGTTGCAACCACAACTGCTACTTGTGTTGCTACTTGTCATGTGGATTCCGTTAGCTGCTGCTGAGAATGAAAAGCCGCCGATCAGAAGAGGAGATAGGCCTAATCTGCTGTGTCTATGTATAAACCATTGCAAAGCAAAACTCAATCGATCATCGTCGGATAATTATTGGTCCACTTCGGAATTCCTCCCAAGCCGCCTCTGCCAAACCAGAAACCACCCCCTCGTTCCCTACTGTACATTCCATTTTCGTTCCTCCATACCCTTCATTTTCTCGTCTCATTCTCCTAATAATTATTCTTCCTTCTCTCTCTCTTTTTACACTGTTACATTAGGGCATTACTACCTTAATCTTAATCGTCCTCCTCATTCTTCATCTTATCCTTCTCTTATTCCTGCTCCACATCACTCTTTGTTTCCTTCATTCGCTATACACTGTCCACAAGAAATTGGAAAACTGCCGAGAAGCACACGATACGGCAATGGTCGGTCTAAATACGCGTAGTGGCGCACCAATGCAAACATCTGAGCTTCAGTCCTCTCTTAAACCTCCTCCTTCACCTCTTCGTGTCATAATCCATTCTCCTATGATGCTGTATACGTCTGCCACATTTCAAATCCCATTTTCTTCGTTCTCTTAGTCCTTCTGCCATCTCAGCCTCTAATTTTCAATCTTCATTGCTTTACTTCTTCCTAATTGCCTTTCCTACAACTGTCTCTTCCTCATCCATCTTTGTTCAGTGCTCTGTGTTTTCTTTGTACCCGTTTCTTTCTGTTCTCCCTTCATTGTACGTCACCTTCATCATTGTCCGTTACGTCCATTTTGATCATCATTGCCATCGTCGTCATTATCATAGTTGTCATGATCATCGTCGTCGTCGTTATCGCCATCTTCGTTGTCCTCATTGTCGTTGCCATCGTCGTGGATCAAATACTTATGTTTGTTTTCGGTCTGTTAGTCAAGAGATCCGACATTGGTGACGTGGCGCAGTCGACCGATTTAGGAGCAGAAGGAGAAATGCCAGACCGACAGGAAACAAGAGGAGGAGAGGGAAGAGGTGACGAAGCTGGAGGACGAAACAGCGATGAATATCGAGGCGCCAAAGATGACGACCTGAGGTCAGATTTCAGTGACCTTAGACAGGTGTCGGAGGAAAGAGAGTTGCCCAACAACGGTAACAGTCGACATTCTCCTCGTTCGGCTCCTCTTGAATCTGCGCTCGGTCGACTGAGGTCTCTGCTCAGGAAGACGGCGCTTGATGTTGACGACCAGGAGCAGGAGAAGAGGGAGGAACAGGAGGAGGAACCACCGAGACACAGCAGTACTGACACAAACAGGCGCTACATCATGAAAGATAATCTGACGATGCTGAGAAGAATCGTAAGCATGCCTATCCCTTTCCAGGCCCGTAGCGAAAGGTGTTTCATCGCGTCCATGGAACAGGGCGCAACTAGAGAGTGGGCGCAAATTTTGAGACGGAGTGATTTAATTTATTAAACTAAAAACCTTTCCTTGAAATATGAAAAGATACTTCGTTTCTTTTAAGAGACAAAGTTTTATATAATATTCGGGATAACAAATTTGGTCGTTATTGGTTAAGCTGACCTTTGGGGCGGGGCGCTGGGGCGCTACTCCGCAAGATTTACGCTTGGCACAGAGCGCAATTATTGCTTGCTACGGCCTTGTCCTTTTCAATAACAAATAATCGTTTTATGGCTTTCTAGTCGTTTTCGACATCATCAACAACAACAAAGATACAATAAGCGGCAACAAACAGCAACAACAGTAGCAAGATCAGTTGTGTTGTGTTTAACTTGGCTCATCCAACATTTTCAAGCAGGTTGTCAACATTGCCTTGCATGTATATGCATACGCGTATATACATACGCGTATGCATATACATACAAACATGTACACTATATACATATAAACATGTACACTGTCACAGGATTTGGCTTTGGAAATATCATACGCACTTAAGCTGCTTACGGTCTTAAAAACAATTTATGAATATAATCAAGGTGATCAACGAAAGAAAAGAATCTTCTAATCTAGTCTGATGTCAACAGCCTTTGGACTTTATCGCCTTCTACAATGTTGTAAAACTTTGAATGACTATAATTAGGCCTATGTATTATTACAAAGATAATGGTACGTGTAAAAGAAGTATCAATATAATTGACTTTGGAGCTGTTTTAATTTTGCAGTTGGACGATATTGAACGCAGGCTCGATTCGCAACCAGTTTCCGATTCAGCGAGTAAGAAACGAGGTTACGCTGACGAAGCTGAAAACAAATAGTAGTCGCTACAGAAAAGAGCGACTGATCAATAAGCAACACTTACTAAATTTTCGATTTAGAATTCGTCTGAACCTGTAATCGGATCCGGCTATGACGTATTAAGTGAATGCCTAGACCAAAATAATGCTTTGCTTTTATTGGTCGATTGTTGACCTACTTATTTCGGATTCGTAGCTTATTATGACCAATTTTTATACAGACACCATAATTATTCGACTTATGTATCTCGAGATATTAAATTTCTGTTCAAATTCCTACCAAAAACCGCGCTTTATCATTACCGGTAGGCCTACTCTAGAACTTCGTTAATGTTGTAAGAATAAACTTAATTTAAGTGCTTCACTTTTAAACTGTTGTAAGCAACAAAGCAGAAAGTTTAAAAAAAATCAGATCCACTTGCTGAATACGATCTTCACACAATCCACACAATCAATTCAGCTGCTGGTAGAACTGTGCAAGAAAAATACAGCTGAACACATTGGAATGAATTATGTACTATAATTACAATACCAAACAAATTTAACCACTGCACTCTTCTGCACACTCTCTGTATTCTTGTTTTTGGCAGTAGACACATACTGCAATAAAGAGGGCCAGCCATCCAGTTGTGAATTCCAAAGTTAAGAAACTTAAGTCCAACAGTTGGCTAAAGGTCTGATAATTTTATGATGATATCCCACAGCTAATCCAAACTTTGTATTCAGTAAGCAGTTTCTTAGGCAACCTATTTGTCTCCCTCTGTGCATACACCAAGCAGACGCATCAGAAGGAAGTAGAAGATATTCAGTTCCACAAAGATCTCTGGAAGAGCTCCAACAGCGCCAACCATACGATCTGCTCAGCAAAAGCTTGATTTTGGTTCCAACACTGAGATAGAAAATTCAAATCCTTTAGTCATAACTTAAAATTGCTGATTCATTTCAGTCTAACTTCTATAGTGCTCTGCACTTTTAACCAATAATTATAATATTTAACTAACATGCAGACGTTTGTTTAAACACGTGTTATTGTTCTTATTTTGCAGAATTGTTAGGTATTGTTCATTATCATCGTATTGGTTTTACGTGGTCGCGATGTAGTATTTGTTTTTGGGGCGCCGCGGGGCCCTCTGTTGCGCGGGACCCTAGGCACGTGCCTCGCGTGCCTAGGCTTTAAAACGGCAATGGCAAGGGTGTTGCAAGACAGTGCAGCGCTGCAAGGCAAGAAGTGTGGGGAGACTTGCAACAGGGTGCTGCAAGGGAATGCAGCGCTGCAAGAGAATGCAGCGCTGTAAGAGGGTTCAGCGCTTTAGGGCAAGAGGTGAAGGAAGGGGACGATGACGATGAACAGGAGGAAGACGACGATGAAGAGGCGACAAAACGACATGTCGACCAAAATCGTCAAGTTATTATTATCAATATCATTATCGTAATCATTATCATTATCGTAATCATTATCATTATAGTCATCGTCATCATCATCACATCATCATCATCATCATCATCATCATCATCATCATCATCATCATCATCATCATCATCATCGTCATCATCATCATTATTATTATTATAATACTCAATTGAAAGAACAAGTGTATGGGAGTGAAGGGAATAGTACGGTGATACGATCTAGTACTGGACTCTTTTGTGATTTTATGCAGATTATGATTACCATTAATAGAATCACGGACCAGTTCTGAGAATCCAGTGCTACCTAATATTGAATTTGTATTATATTTATATATTGCAAATAATTTATTTTAATTATACGAATAGCGTATATATCAATGTATTGTATACATATCACATAGTCTATGTAGGCCTATGTATAAATTTTGTATTTCAGTGATATATTGCAAATAACTGTAATTGTGCCCAGCCTTAGGCCTACTGCGTTTTGGCCTGGTTCAGCTGATGTCGATATGACGCCAACCATGCCTGCATGAGCATTCTAAACCATGTTACGGGACTACGGGTATATATGACACGCAGGCATGTGCATCAGATGGATGGCAAGTTGAATAAAGATGAACATCGTATTTATATGTGTATACAGAGAATTTGTATAGCACCTTTTGTGTACCTCACAAAGCGCTGAGAATATCGTATTTAATTATAGCCTACTGATTACTGATGATACTGCGCTCTAAGAGCTTGGTCTACCTGTCTGCCTACCTGGATCCGCAGCATCCGAGAATCATGTGACAGTTGCACCGATTTCGAGCATCATTTCAAATGTTGAAGATCCGAGACAGCTATCTGCTCTCCCGCCAAAGACGACAAAGATGATTTCCGGATGTTGCTGCTGTTCCTATGAAGGGGTTGGAATGGGTCTATAATTCAGGGTTTGGAATGGGTCTATAATTGACCAGCAGGAATTTATAAAGGGTGGAAGAAGGGAAATGCGATATTCTAATCACTTTATGTCTCTGTTCAGATGGCTGCTATTTTAAAATAGCTAAATTATTTACAAAGAGGGACAAACACTCGTACAGTTTCAAGGACAGACAGGCAGGCAGGCAGGCAGACAGACAGACAGACAGACAGATAGACAGACAGACAGACAGATACAACGAACGAACGGTCACGCAGCCACAGACAGAGAGAAAGACGAGGCATATTCAATTTTTTGACAAAGAATCACACAGACAGAAATTCAGGCATACATGTAAGCATATACAGAAGCGTAGACGCACAAAAGTAGCTAAACAAACAAGCAGACGACAAAAGCAAAGACACACATACTGCGAGACGCACGAAAGCAGATCGTACAGATGCTTGGGATGATGATTGGCGGATTATCCAGAACGGAAGGGAAGGAGGAGCGGAGGCTGATGGGTGTGGAATAGGATGTTACGTCTGCTTCTGAATCCGCTATACAAAGTTCGTTGCAGTCAGCAGCCGATTGTAATGCGGGCTTGTAAGGTTTGGCTTAAGTTTAATGATAAGTCGACTCCCATGTAAGGGTTCTCATTGCAAATACTATGTATATATACATGTAATTCTTTTCAGGCACGTGCAGGGTTATTTACACAGTATTTGATTTATACTGTAACAGTGATATATTATGAAAATATATATGGATATACCATGTTTGTGCGGGTATATGCATGCCTGCATGTACAGGCCCATATGGCGCCCGCAGATAAGGGCAAAGTACTTGCACATAGAGAGCACTTGCCACCTCCTGAAATTCTCCTCTGATCATTTTGGCCCAAACCAGGCCTTGACGACGTCTCTCAGTGTTCATGTTTGGCCCCATCCTGCAGAAAGTTTTGTTCGCCTAATCATGTTTTAATGCATACATACGTTTAGTCTACAGTATGTTAAGTAAAGAATGAATGTATTTCGTGGTATACGATAGAGGAAAGAGAAAGTCACTCCATCCTACGCTTCCTCTTCCTTCTTCTGCTCCTCCTCTTCTCCCTTCTCCTGGTCCTCCTTCTCCAACTCCTCCTACAGCCTTGTCGGTTGGAATTAGGGCATTGGCAAGCGAAAATAAAACAGCTTCAGGAACAAGAGATCTGATTCTGCAAATATCCTGTATCATGTAAAAGATTACTGATTTGCATATGGCTAGCACGTGGCCAGAACAAGAGAGACATGTAGGCGTAAAAAATTGTACCTAAACTACACGTGCCAATTACGTAGCCTTGGGTAGCGATAGGGCTTTCAAAGATTTCTGGGTTGGAATAGGTGGATAAAAGAAAACACGTTTCTTGTGTCATTTTCGAAGGAAGGAAACTGCTACCAAGTGCATTCCGAGGAGAGAGACAGACAAACAGAAACAGACGGACAGACAGAGACAGAACACAGCACAGGTGTTACAGTATATCCGAGATGAAAGAAGGCGTGTTACTCGGTTTGAGGCTAGTTTCATTTGGGAGCATGAACTTCTCTGTTACAAGACGTAATCTTGAAAAGAAGGAGATTTGCTAAGGACAGAATGGTTATTAAGATGGCAGATGTTAATATAATTGCTATTAGGAACAACTATCGTGCTGGTGCTTAATTGTCATCCGATGGCGCACCAAAACCAGCCGTAAGCAAGTCAATACCCAGAAGATCATAAGTTAATCAATCACTCAATCAATCAATCAATCAATCAATCAACCAATCAATCAACCAATCAATCAATCAGAACGCCCCTTCAAGATTCCTACTCAATTAAGGCGCTAAGATAATACTTGAGATAATTATGGTTTAAAAACGCTATGAACATGGGGATCTAATGGATCTAAAGTGGCGTACCCTAATAAAGCTAGAAATGTTTAGACGCATTATAATAATGGTGACTAATGCGGCAAATGATTTTTCCAACGCCATGCCCGTTTTAACGTCCCTATCGCGGTAACAGCTTGTGGATATTAGTTGGTAAGCTAATGAGCATAAAAACCAGCGATCTAAAAATAATAAATTTCACCTATGTATGCATATGTATGCATGTATATATGTATGTGTGTATATATATAATAATAATAATAATAATAATAATAATAATAATAATAATAATAATAATAATAATAATAATAATAATAATAATAATAATAATAATAATAATAATAATAATAATAATAATAATAATAATAATAATAATAATAATAATAATAATAATAATAATATATAATATCTTTTCTTTAATGAAGCGCCTGACAAACGCACTGCGCTGTACAATTACATGTTATGCATATGGTTAGCACGTGGCCAGAACAAGAGAGACATGCTACAGTTTGTGTGTGCTGTCAAAGTGGTTACCCTTTCAAGTCAGGATGTAAAAGAGTAGCATTTGTTTCGAATCACAGGCAAGCTGACCAGCATTTTCCAGCAGAATTGAGGATATGAAATATAACCTGGTCAATGTGATCTGTCGACCAGGCTGAAATACAGTGTCACCAATACAACACGTGACGTGTTGTCAACAGTGTATGTATGCAATGTATGTATGTATATGGCCATTTATATAGCCCTACAAGAAACTCACGAAGGCGCTAAGAAATTCACGAAGGCGCTAGTGTGACTTTACAGACGCGTTAAACGGTATCATAATTTTATAGCACAAAAGTACAGAGTGGCATAGTGCGTGCTTAGTGCTTACATTGCCAAACAACGCTATATGTGTGTTAAAAATCAATCAATCAATCAATTTCGTTTTTCTCGGTATCAAACCGACAGGTCGCAAAACTTGTAATAAGCTTAATAAGCTCTGTCAGACGGAAATCACGTATAAGAAATTGTCTCAGCTCTGACAGTTAGTTAATAAATGAGTTGAGATAGCAAATATTATCACAGCTCTCTTTGTTAGATTCTCAATGGGTTGAGAAAATTAGACTAGTTAAGTATCGAAAGTGAAAAAGTATCACTTAATAAAACGGCGCACGTCAGCGTACTCTACCAGTAAGTTGAGGAAACGAATGAGGTACAACTGCATGACTAAAGAAAAGAGCAGTTTTTACACCTGTTGGGAAAACAAAGACTTTTGGCCAACAAATATTCAGCTTACAGTTCAAAATAATGTCGGCGTTAAGTCTCGAATGTGAAACAGTATCACTTAATAAAACGGGAACGTCAGCGTGTACGGTACTCTGCCAGATGCGGAAGTCAGTCGAAACTCATGCCTAAATAGGCCCAGAGAATCAGTCCTTGGTCTAGGGCTATAAGTGTTTGCGACGGAGCTGCGATTAGCTTACATCGCTCGTGACAGTTCACCGCGAGAAAATCACAGCAATTCAACTCAGAGTATTGAGGGTGCGCTGATTTTAAAGTTCAGAACAAACACTGACTTTAAAACAGTTTTTAAAGAAAAGTGCTGTCATCTGGCGACGTTTTCAGGCATTCAGTTGGACAGGGAGATTTTGCAAGAAGAACATTTTCAGCTGCGCGAAGATGAGGAGACCTGCTACGAATATTCTGCTTTTGGTTATTTACTGCCTTTGGTGTCATCTTCAGCCAGCTGCAGGTATGTTGAGGTTTCAAGTGGATTAGAAAAATCATTAAAATAAAGAGTTGTCTCTCTGGTCTGACGATGCCAACTTGGCCTTGCACCAGCCTACCTAATAGACCTCTGTCAGCCGGTATCGGGGCTCAGTGTAGTCGCGCCCTTCGCTCTGTTGAGAGGGGGTAGTGGCGGTCCAGTTTCGCCGCACAGCAGCTATGCAGAGCCGCGCATTCTCTGTGATTAGACCCTATGGTTTGGAATAGCCTCTCTCGAGAGCTACGTCTGTTTTCTAGATCATGTACTTAAACTTTTAATGGCCATTTGAAAACTTACCTTTCTGCCCGAGCTAGAGTAACTGTTGGGAGCGTTTCTGAGTAATTACCTGAAGGGGCGCTATATAAATTCTCTGTTTGTTTTAAACTTTACGTATCGGCCGTGCGTTAGACGCGTCAGGTAAGTAAGTAAGTAGTTTATTCACCACAAAATAAAACAAAATGACAATACACAAATTTTACAAACCGAGTGGTGGGCTACCGGTGAAGTCACATAGGACTCATCTCGCCGGTCACCCTAATAATGCTGGCGTAATACACGTTTAAAAAAGCAAGTACAAAATACTGGTACCATTTAACAAACCAGTCTCATGACAATTGTTAATCATCAATTTTTTCTAACTGGGAAGCAAACACATACAACTTAGGAGTACTTTAAAGCTTTAAAGACTTTAAACAAGCCACAATTGTGACTATCCTATTACTATATAATGCACTGAACTGAAACCTCACGATAGAAAACTCATATACCCTATGACATCTACAGGCACAAGGAGTTAATCAAGTGCAACTTTAGCATATGTTTAAAATGTCTAATTGAAGCTATATTTCTAATATGGCTTGGAAGTTCATGCCACCATTTGGCACCACAATAGCGAGTTGTTCTCAGTCCTTTTGTAGAGAAAAACTTAGGTATGAAAGTATTATTACTGTTCCTTGTATAATGGGAATGAACATCAGCATTAATTTTAA